>JBCAUG010721866.1:0-27097 GCA_038406175.1 Haplosyllis leylae
CCCCCCCCCCCCCCCCCCCCCCCCCCCCCCCCCCCCCCCCCCCCCCCCCCCCCCCAATCCCCAACTTTTGGTGCTGACATCTTGTGAGAGTTTGGGGTGAATTACAAAATTTTGACAAGAATTTTTTCACCCAGTCAGAGTGAGTGCATCACAGATAGTCTCCTTGCGGAGACTAATGACTCTACCACCACCACACTGACAATAGTGCAAGCTTATAATCTCAATCAGAAACGTTGCCTATTAATTGATGGGGATGAACCAGCTACAAGTCGGACCAAAAGACGAAAGAATTCTGATCCGCAATTACTCCATGAGACAATTTTGCGAGTTTTCACGATGTGCGTAATTTCACATGTAATTATTTTCAACTTTAGCAAAACAGAAAGCAAAGGAGGAAGAGGAGCAAATAGCAAATGGTAACGTACCCAGTGTGGCAAAGGAAACTGCGTCCAAAAACAAAGTAAAGGGACGCCAGACGGCTGTCACCAATACTCTTTCTTCAAATCAGAACGCAGTTGCTCACTCAAACAGCACATCCAAACGACAAGGTCCTGTTCAGGATGTCAGAGTTATCAGAGTGCCTGGTATGACTTGGCATCAAGCAGGTAACAAACACTATTTTTGCAGACGATGACTACTTCAGTCCACATCATTATTTTAGTTACAAATTTTTCTTTCATAAGACCTTGAAATCAGTTAAGCTATTCTTTGATATCTAGCTGCACTGCAAGCCAGCAATCCAGGACTGCGTGTTATGTCAGCCGAAGAGGCAAAACGCCTGAATATTCTGCCACCTGATGGAAACATATCGAATGCATCTTCCTTGAACCGGAGCCAGGTCAACAGAAGCAACGCAGCGCCACCTGTTGCCGTTGTACAGGGAAAACAGGTGCCCGTTCAAAATTTAAGTCATCAGTCAAGGTGAGTAACTGTTCAATTGTGTGTTCAATTCACAGATTTAGAGTCTCAGTCACCTTCTTCCTAACTAGATGGTGAACCAGCTCTTCTGGAGTGAAGCCAATGTTGGCCAAAAAGCTGCTGCAACTTGGGGATTTTGCCCTTCAGTAGCTCTGATTGTTCAATATTACTGGTATTTTAATGGAAATTTTAACAGGCTATAACTTAACTTTAACTTACATAGATAGAAATTCAACTAGATGTAACTTAACTTTCACATGAAAATAATCAGTTAGAATTATGAGTTTCTCTCAAAAAGTATAAAAGAAAGAATTTAATAAAATGATGAAAATAGTACAGGCATAGGTGCTGCCCTACATCTTATGTCACTTTCTGCCTTTCAGCCTAAACACACAGGCCTGCTTCACTCCCCTCCATTACACACAATACACAGTTAGCTATCTGGGGGTAGTAGAGGACCAGTCTCTAAATCTGTGGTTCAATTGCATTGCACATCAGACCTTTTGTAACATTTAAAAATATAAACTTGTTCCCTTACCAAATACCCTAACCACTTTCTTTACAGAACGACAGACAAAGAAATTGATTCAGATGATGACTCGACCTTCAGATAATTTTCTTTCACATAACATCTAATTCTAAAAATGTTGGATTTCACTCTCATTTAGGATTATATATCATAAGTATTCTGTCTTTCAACGATATCCATTGGAAAACTGGTAAAATTGTCATGGTTCTTGTGACTTGTATTTCCTTTTGATACGAGGTTTGTGCTAACAGTGTGAATATAATGTTAACACAAAGACAACATGTAATATTTACATGCATCTAGGAATTCATCTGAAAATTGTGTGAAACGATAAATAAACAATAAAAGAATAATCAGACACTAGCTATTGTTGTCTATCCAATGAAAAATATTGATTCCACAACCCTTTCCTTGCAAAATATTTCATCTTATTTCAACTAGTCACTACTATTTTTTCTAGGTGAATAAGAATACTTGAAGAATAAAACTTTAATTTTTTAAAGCTTCATTAACCCAGATATAATTGTCTATTTATGTGGTATCTTGGCAAAGAACAAAAACAGAATAAATAAACAAACTTTGCAGAGCATGTTTGAATACAATACTATTAATGACACATAAAATAGAACTAACTCTTCAACAGTTATCTGAATTCCGCAGGTAAAAGTAGGAAGGTCGATTCTGAGAAGGTACATTTGGTGCTAATTAACTGGAATTAAATCCTTCGTGCGGATGCACGTTATTTTTGCCAGATTGAAGTCCCTTAAAGCAGTAAGGCTGTGAAGTAATTGTGTCAGGTGCACTGCCTTCTGGGCAATTATGTTAATCCATCTAAAGAAATAATTAGGCCTGTAATAATGACACTTTTGTCCTTGGGATACTGATGCATGTTTTCAAACTGTTACCAAGAAGCCACCTATGCAGGCTCTTGAAGGGTGTTGCCAGAAACTTTCTTGCGTACTTATTCGAAAATAAGAACAAAGTTATTTATGAAACAACATATCCCTTTGGAATGCCCGTAAGTTGATGTCACAAACACAGCGAACAGGATCAGTCTTTATCACTCTATGGCTCAAGTCTCAAAGATGAGCACAAGCAGATGGAGTTAATTCAAGGTGGAGCCCTCTTCACAGAAGCAAACTTTCACGTTAGCGCGACAGCAGTGAGGACAACACACCGAGAACCAGCTCTTTCGTGGACATTCAGGTGAGAGAATTGTTGTTTTTTATGTTCACATCTCAATACTTTGGTACTTAATAGTGACCAGTTGACTTCATTGTAGGACGACAATTGTAGTGTCATAGATCAATTACCGAAACGAATAAGTAAAATGACTGTATCAAGAAGAAGCTCTGCTCTGTCTGATGCCTTTGAAAGAGACGAGTGTTGTACGACAAATCCACGTACAGCAAGAGGCCGACACCTTCAGGTACCTTGGAAATTTGACAAAGATAATTCTTAACAATCTTAACTTATGAACATTGATTTTCTCAAAAATTCAGCTGGACTGTTGTCATAGCCAGAATAAGAACGTACTAAATGACCCGCGCAATCAATAATTAATTACCGAGTATCCATAAGTCCCGATCACACCAAGTGACCGAAGTGGACCATAGTCATGGTTGAGTGACCTACCCATTGAGCGCCCTCTGCCAGGGCACGCCACCCGCAGGCACACCCAATACTTAAGGTACTCACTAGCTGGGCCAGGCATGTTTTTATGATGAACCTGTAACTACCACTAGAAGTACTACAATAAACTACCACTGTACGAATACCTCATCAAAATGTATTAGAGTTATCTATGTGGTACGCCATGACGATCACACTTGCAGATACTTGGTATGTCTAACGTTACACCGTAGCTTTGAAATAATCGTAACACCAGACATATCAACAATGTAACCACAATTTAGCAAGTACTGGAAATATTAAATAATCCTTACATTTTAATTCTAAATTGCAATTATTCTTAAAAATTGCATTTTATTTCTGTCAGATCTGTCAGATTTGCCTATCGTGAAAAACCCGAAGGAGAAGGAAGCTAGAAAAAAGCTCAGAAGGGCCCAGGAGATGATCTGTAAGAATAAAATGTCTGACTTAGGTATTGGTAAATTTTATTCATGGCAGAAGAAACTTTTCCAAGAATTATGAAAACTGTACTTCCGCTGATGGGGACCTACCCCTACAGGACCAGGGGCCAATAATAGGAAGTTCTTTGCAATTTTAACTAAATTGAGCCTGTCAAGGCCAACTGATTTCAGGAAACCTCAAATGGTAAGTTGCCCATCTGCATATGTGGGTAGGTAACAATTTCAGTCAGATCCGTATTTTCAGGCTATAACGTTTGAACTCCTACAGTTAGGAACTTCATTTTCTGATTCAGATATATCCTGCCAATATCTTGGTCAAGTTTGAGTTTCTGTCAGGGACATTTTTTAACCTTACATCCATTTGCTTGTACTCCACTAAAAACTGCCAAACAGCTCAAGTTTATCTGAAAGCCAATGTCAATCAATAAAACAAAATCAATTTGCCTACTCTAAATGTTTTTGTGATCTATGTGGATAATGTACACCTCCAACTGAAAGGCATCCTATGTAATTTAATTTTGCAAGGTTTCCATAATTACTGCCCATGTACATAGTATGACAGGAAGGTAATGTTTACATGCTTTCACAGGTGTGTGTCTGTCCACAGGGGGGGGGGCTGGCTGGTATCAGGGGGGGTACTCAGCCTGACTTGTATGGGGGGTACTCAGCCAGGGGTACTCAGCAGGGTACAGGGGTACTCAGCTTGGGGGGTACTCAGCTGAGGGTACCCCCTGCCCCCCTCCCAGGATAGGACAACAGAAGGAGCAATTGCTATGCAGTGGGCAGTATGCCTCTTGCATTCATGCAGGAGGACTTTCTTGTTTTTTATCATTTCATTTCTGGTATATCAATTTTCACTTATTATCACTAAGCAATGAATAATGTAACAAAGACAAGTTGCAATTGTACAAAAAAAAGTCAAGTCACCTTTATTCCATCTTTTCTTTACAACATCTGAAGTCAGTTGGTTACATAACTTCGTAAGTCAGTTGCAGTTTAGTACCATGTACAAATGAATTAGATGTAAAATACTGCAAAAATGTTTATTCATTATCAATAATACAGCATGGTCATTTGTAACAGAATAACTGTTTCCTTAACAACTAAAGGTACAAACAACAAATAAACAACATCAGCACTCAAGAAAACTTGGACACTGGATCAAGAAGAGAACCTGCAAAAAGAAACAAGAATTCCTACCAGCATTGTGTCACACCTGCGCTAAGATGGAGAGCCATCTAGTGTCAATATTTGAAATGAGTCTCATGAGCCATCTGGGGTCAAGACTTGAAATTTAATTCTCTGTTGTTTCCTACACAAATGACATAAGAAACGTTTTACTGTTGCAATCTGGTGTTAATTTTTAAAATCACTCTTGTGTAAAGAGTGAGAGCCATCTAGTGTCAATATTTTAAATCACTCTTGTGGTAAGCCACCTAGTGTCAATAGTTGAAATTAAAATATGTCTCCAGACAAACAACCAAACAGACACCATACTGAGAAGATAAGTCACTCTGCTAGAGCAGGAGCGACTAAAAACCCCACCAAATAGGGAATATGTACAAAAACTTTCTGCATTGTAATACAAATTAGACTCAATATTCAAGCAAACCATTCAGACTAGATACATAAACATAACTTCAACATATTCTTAGACATGAAGGAATATTTTTCTATTGCAATTTTTATTTTAAAATCTTTAGAGTGTCTAAAATGTCTGAGTGAAGCAAATTCTTTCCCACTTGCTTAGATCTATTGTTCAACAAGAGAGATTACAACTACAGTCAATACAGTAAAATATATTAGATGATAACAAATCAGCAACCAACAAAACACCTATACAAATGCAAACATTCAGTTGAAACATTTCTTTGTGAATGGTACAGAATATAAAATTTTGTAAACAGGTAAATAACTTCAATACATGAAACAAAATACTAAAATAGCAGACTTCCAGTCTTGCCACTTTTAGTTCTGCCCATTGAAAAATATCAAGGAGTGAAAAAAAAATCCAGGTGGCTCATACACAAAATACCGATATGTTACTCATCTTGTGTGTTTGTAAAGTGCCCTTGAATGCTTTAATTTTTTTTTTGCGTGAGTAAAACTTTCCATCTTTTGGGCCAAAAAATTGGCCTTAAACCACAAAGTCATTTCTACAAGCCACCAATTAACAAGAAAAAGTCTCGATTCCTGATAAAAGCTTCCTGATACAGATCATACAAAATAGACACTTTACATTCTTGTTTGCTTTATTCTTAAAATTGCTTTTGTTGTGTTACGTTGTCATCTTCAGAAGCACACATGTATACTGACACACAATATTCCTCAGTTTTGTAGTCAGAGTGGAAACCAAAGGAGAATTCTTGTGCTTTGTGGAGAAAACAGAAATGTGACTGGTGGTGCTGTCATCTACATAGTTGTAGCTACCCAACATAACTATTCTGTCTCCATCAACATAAGCCACTGCTGAATTGTATGGCAAACCAGGCTTCTTTTTGATCACACTCCATTGATTTTGTGTAATGCTGTACATTTCTATTGAAGGAACTGATTCATCATCCTTATATCTACAGCCACCCAGCAGAAACAACTTTTTGTCCACTGCTTCAAATATAACCTCACTCCTTCCTTGTTTCATGTCAGCCTTCATCAGCCACACATTTTTGTCTTGGTCATAGGAAAACAACTTTCTTGATGAATAAAAAACTGTCAGTTTCCCCAACAGCAAGATCTTGCTTTGGTACATTACCACTTGTAACGTAAAGGATATTGTCATGTGAACAAGATGCTGCATATGCTATCCTGCTGGGAAAACAAGCCATTGTTCTTAACTGAATATAACAATGTAGAGTTGAAAAATTGTGCAGCATCTCTTTCCCGTTTGGAGTATTTGTTGACAACCATTCCACCTATGATCATGATGGAATCACCAATCCTTGCTTCTGTGCCCGTCACTGCTGTATTTCTGGGAATCTTTGCCAGGTTATGTCATATTCGAGTACTCCCATCAAGTCACTTTGTAACAGCATTGTATGTGTCAAAATCAGTCCCAAAAAGATAGAGAAAATTACCAACAGTCACAGCATTTATGGATGTTTCAATTAGTCTCAAATCTAAAGTCTCTTCCACACACTCAACTACCCCATCACCATCACGTTCCCAAGCAAGTCTTTTGTCTGAAGTGACAACTCAGTGGCGGATCTAGGAACACACGCCCGGACCTAAATTTCATTTTCATGCAGTCTTCGAAAAAATTGGTCAAATAGCAGGTTGGCGCTCCCAGGGGTTGGAGCTCTCCCCCCCCCCCCCGCAACAGGTAATCGAGAGGACGTGAAGCTGGATGGATTCCCCAGAGTGAGTTTTTTTTTCAGGCTCACATACGGTTGCGTGTATCATTTATTTTCTGATGAGTACTTTTGAGGAAGAGTGAAAGAGCTCACTTGAAAACTTTCAGTACTTAACAAATTTGAATAATTATTGAAAATTGAAAAGGTATGATCAGTCACAACAGTTTTAAATTTCGTTCCCATTTTATTCAACTTCCATACATAAATTTCTGAATAGACAACACTTCACAGTAAGTAGACAACAAAAGAAATAAATACAATTATTGTAAACAAGAAAGTCCTCCTGCGTGAAAACCCAAGAGGCATACCGCCCGCCTGCTTGACAAGTCTGATCAAGTAGCAAAAAGGCCAACCTGGCACCTGACAATTCTGAGAGTAACAATAAGGCCACAGTAGTTGACAGACAGACAGGTATAAAACTACGTACGCGGGCGGTAATAAACTATGCGTGACATCAACAACAAACAAATATGTCTCTTATTTTTGTAATCGTCATCTTTGTATGGGTTCAACTTCGAAAAGGGCATACTAAAATGGTAAACAAATTTGTATTGACTGACATTTGCAAATTACAAACGAAACAAAAAAAAACAAGGCACTTGTCATCGTAGGAATGAGTAGCTAGTCGCTAAAGAAAGCTGCCTGTACCCTTATGAAAACGTACAATAAACTTAATATTGAAGAGTGCATAATTTTTGTAAGGTACATACGAAATATAGTTCTTTTGTCAAATTAAATCTTAAAAAATAGAAATTGAAATAAATTTATATATTTAAATAAAGTTTGTATTAACAGGAAAACAGTATCTTATTATATTCCGATTTTTCAACTAAACCAAAAAGATTAATTCACAGTTATTCAAAACAAATAGACCTTGTCATGAAAGGCAGTGGATAATACACGCTCACAGTTTTACTACAAACAAGAAAGTCTCCAAAAAGAAACTTATTATCAACAACAGTCGGCACACAATCCTGCGTGTCACCTTAGAGCTCGATTTCAGAACTTTCCAAAGCTGATTAGTTGTGGTGAAGAATTTAAATGTTAGAAGTTGGAAGATCACTCTTAAATATAAGGTCGACAAGGAGTACACTTAAGCAGTGACTCCAAAAACTGTTTCGGGAATCACCCTCTGCACGGGTAAACTGCAGGAACGAATGTCAAATTTAATGTTGTCTACCACCAGGGAACAAAAATTTGCACCATTGGGGGAAAAGAATAAAACTATGAATCATTAACAGGGCATTTTGTCAATGGCACAAACGTGTTGACAAGTGATGTTTTTCAACTTTTTTCTCGTCAAAGTAATATTTCTCGACCTTACTCCACGTGTAGAAAATGCGAATATGTGATCAGATGCCAAATCTTCTTTGTAGTTGTATCCTCCTAACAAGAAAATACTCTCATCATCCACAAAAGACGCTGCACCGTCGTAACGAAAACCTGGTTGTTTTTCTACAAAACTCCACTGATTTGCCTGAATGTTGTAAGCTTCAATTGATGGCACTGGTTCATCTTCTTCATCTCTACACCCTCCAAGAACAAACAAATGATCATTCACAGCTTAAAGCACAGTTTCGCTTCTGGCATTGTTCATCGGTGCCTTAGATAACCAGAGTTCCCCCTTATTATCAAAGGCGTACAGTCTATTCCATGTACGGACTCCTGTGGATGCTGAAGACGGCCTGCCAACCTTAGGCACCATACCACCAGCCACATACAATGTACCTTGTCTAGCACAGGATGCTGCGTAAGCTACACGAGATGGAAAGCATTGTACCCTTTCCCATTTGTCTCTACATATTGAATACCGAAAGACTGAGCTGTCAAATTTTGATGCATCTCTTATTTGTCTGGAATGCATGGTCACTAACATCCCTCCCACTGACAAAATATGTTCGTTTCCAACTAGCCCTGCTGTACTTGCCACCGCTGCTTTTCTTGGGATTGGTGTCAAGTCAATCCAAACCTTCATGTTTCCATCAAACCGTTTTAACACGGGGTCATACCCATCAGACCTTGTTCCAAACAAGAACAAAAAGTTTCCAACGCGCACGAGGTTCATTGATTTTTCGATGAGCTTCACATTCAAATCTAGAACCTTACAAGACAAAACTGTCGGCTTCTCGCCTACACTTTGAACATCCAGCTTGTTGTAGATACACATCTTCCCCGCTGGGTCGGATCCAGCATTCTTCATACCAACCTCGAGGGGCGCCAACACACAGTTTTGTTGAAAAACCATCTGTTTATTAAGAGGACCGGATCCTCCGCTATTGTAATTATGGTGGCCCCTGTATCCCACTGCTTGAGCAGCAGTTAAGGTAGTTCTTTGGGACCTGCCATTTAAAGATTTAACATAAGTCATTTGAAGAAAATAATATCAAGAGACATCTGTGAAATTTTAAGCAATATTCACCAGACTATTCATGAGTAATCTCACCTCAAAGATGAACCAAACTTCCATTGAAATCAATGGTAATCTTCATTTTTCTCAATTTTTCAGCCAATAATCTACAAGTCAAGTGGTGAACAATTCCCCCATCGCAATGGACGCATTTTGCTTTTCTTGTTAACCTCTCTTCTTTCTTGGCGCCAGCTTGAAAAGCCTGTGAAAAAATAAAGACAACATCCAGAAAAGACCAATTAGGTGCCTTTCACGAGCCACCAATAATTTTCATTCATTTCGAAGTTGAATTCTGCGAGTCTTAACAGCTCATTGGCCGGTTCAGGTATGGTGGTAGAATTTCTTTGATGGGTATTAGTTTTTATCCCAGGATGAGGTCAAATTGATAACCAACCGCGTATGAGGGAAGGTAATGTTATCAGAGTTTCTGACCGTCTGTCCAGAGTGGGAATCCTTATTCCAGAATGTACTGGGACTGGTCAGGAAGGAAAACCCCAACGTCCCCCCATCCCTCGAAACACCGGACAAAAAGGAGGTTTCCCCCAGGAGGGACCAGTGAGGAAGGCCAGACATGAATTACTGGTCAGCAAGGAACCTCCTTTCCCCTGACCCACTCCTGGTCAATGTTGGATAGGGAACCCCCTCCCCCTGCCAAGGTTGGGTACGGAATCCACCCCTTCCCCTCACGATGGACAGCAGGAAGAGAAACTTGGGGCCGTAGTCGGTATACCTCGGAATGTTAATGGCAGGTCTTTTGCATGTATGCAAAGCGAATCACATAGCATATACCCAAATTTGGAAAATAGATCAATCAAGACGGGTCTGATTCCTTCATCGGGTGCATTTACCCAGCGATTCTATGTCCGCACCACAGAGTCTCACAAAACTCACAGATCATCAGCAACTAATTAAGTGTCCTTTGGGTTTGTGAAAACCAGCTGAAAATCTATTACGAGGAAGATTACTTCATATGGAGACAGCATTCAACAGGATCTGGGTCAGGGATGATATTTTTCTTTGCACAAAATAAGCGTTCAATCAAGATAGGATCTTTCCAGATATGATTTCCTGTATGCGATGTTCTCTGATTGAGTCATCAACCTTGTATTTTGAGTGGTTTGCAATTTGCGCAATGTTTTAGATAGAGAGTCAAAGATTCAAAACAGCATGTGTAAAGCTGGAAAAAGGTTTTTTACAGCTTACAGCAGTTTACCTTCGTTTCTCCCCTTGTCATGTTTTGTTTTGTCTCTCTTTGAGGTTTTCAGTCGTTATCCTTCTATTCTCGATCTCATGTATTTTCCATTCATTTGTTTTTATTTCCTTTGTCTCAACATCAATAAATCTTTGTAATTATGTAAGGTTTTTCCTTGTACAAAATTTGGAGTTAAACCGTGCAGGAAGTTGGGGGAAATTCTCGCTGGAACCTGAAAATCAGACTCTGACAATTATTTTGCAGTGGTAGTAATAATTGATAGGAAGAGGAAAGGAGGGTTCAACTTTTCCATTCATAAATTTCTTGAGCAACCCCAAAGAAATTTAGCCTTTTTCGAGGGGATCATTAAGTTCTGACATACGATGGCGACCTTTGAGAAAATTTTTCAAACAAAAACAACCAACCAATACATTTGTCTTAAAATTAATACTGCACTATTATATTTTATACAAAGGACACCAGAGTTTGAAATTTTCCAGTACACTGAGGGATGGCTCTGATATATCAAGATTTTTCAATCAGGATGGAGACCTTTAATACGTCATAAAAATATCTATGAATACCACATTTCCTTTGTACAAAATATAATTGTGCAGCCTTAGTTTTTAGTTAAGTGTGTTATTTATTTATGACAGAAATTGTAACAAGTATGTCAGAAATTTCTTATGTCGCAAATAGGCAGCATTGACTGAAATGGAAATGTTCACTGTTGTGATGCGATCCAAGAGAAATTAACTCTTTTCCTCTCGTTACAAATAAATAAGAAATAAATATTTGAATTGAATATTGGGTTTATTTTGACTCACAGATTGGAAAACAATTTTAGGCATCTACATGTAGTGAAATACAGCAATGAAACTGCAGTTTGTATCCCAAAGTCTAGACCAGATAATAGCAAAATATAATAAATATTTTACCATTTTTCACCAATTGCCATGCCACCTGCAGCCACATAACATTTCACAGGAAAAATCAACCACGGTTGACTTAGTGAAAACCAATTGTGGTTGGCCCAGGGAAATGTTTCCCCAAATGGCAATGGGAGAAAATTGGTACATATTAATAAACATATATATACATATATAGGTGTAAACGAGAATGTGAGAACAATTGTAAAATACAACATTACTACAATAATTAAAATAATTAGGTAAGAATAAAGCAATTTCAAACATAAAATTCATCATGCTTGGTGCTATGACTAAGTGTAGTTCTTCTATCTTCTTCAAAACCGGAATTCACCTTAGGCCATGCTTGTCGCTATAGCACATGAATCAAATTCTGAATTTATTATTTCTTCTCCAGTGGTACTTGTCGTTACCACTTTGCATTTTTGGTGGTCTAGGTGGCGGCCTAGCATTCAATTGCTGTCAGTCAAATTTCTGAGGTGCTGCATCTATGGCATTCCAGTAACGGGTACACCCCATTGATGTGAAGGTTCCTTTGTTCTGGCTAACCAGACTGCGATCCTGTGGGTCCCACGTGTGGAGCATCAAGATTGTCATTTCCCTAAACATCTGAGAAATACTAAAGAGACAGGTGTTGAACTTTTTGTGAAAATAATTTTCTTCCTTTGAAAAATTGATGTGGTGTACGGCTGCTACCCAAATAATTTGGGGGTATTTAAAATGTCGGGATCGAGAAGGTAAATTCTCCTTGTGGGATAATATTATCCTATGGTACTCATTGGCGACCCATTCCGACCATTGTCCCAATATTTGTGAGATCCCATCAGTATAGTGGTTGGCTGCTTTTATCAGATCAGAGTCCAGGACCAGTACGATGTTTTTAGGCAACAGTGGGCTATAATTGATAGCCTCTACTAGGTTATTGTGTACCCTGGAAATCACATTATGATTTATGCCTGATCTGGTTAGACTGCCGTTGCAAAATACCAATGGGTCATAGTGGGATCTAACATACCCTTGGTTGTCAAACTGGGTTGAATGTGCATTCTGAAAGTGCTCTGCATAGGACTTCGCTACAAAGTTGTCTCCGATGAACCATAATTTTTCGTATGCTGGTACTCGACCTGGAATGTGACACATACAGTATATAGTACCAGTTTTAAACCTTGTTTCATTATTTTAGGTATCTATAAACGGCATTAGACTTCCACCGGCCCGCTTCTTTGATCGTAGAAATTGGATAGCCAAATTTTAACATGTCAGAAGCACGTCCAATTCTTAGTGACTGGGTATTATATAAGGAAGGATTGAGGTTTAAATTGGTTAGTAGACTCCGGAGAACAGATCTGACGTGTCATGGTAAAATGATCAATCCACCCTGAAAAATAAAGAATGGCTCATCATCACTGTCAAATGGTCCTCTCACCAACGCATACTTCCTTATCTGTTCAAATGGGCAGAAAAACCTATTGCGTTTTATTTCAGGAGTTCCATCTGGTTGCATTATCGGTGTAATAGTAATCCTTTGTGGTGCACTTTCCTGTCTGTGTGTCTTTGAGCTATAGAGTGCAATCATAATTTTATCTTTGTTCCACGTGATGTGAATATTTTTTGCTTTCAATGTATGATCACCCTTTGCGACTTCACCAATATGCATCAATCCGTAATACATGATTAGGAAAATAGTTTGGTATAAAATTTGTAAGTATGGCTGACTGTGGAAGACCCTAGAAAGTTCGAAAAGCAGAATTTCCAGTAGCCCTATTTGTATGGGAAAACGACATAACAAAGTGTCATTCTGAAGCTTGCAGGCTCCTGTCAGGCTCTGGAGTAACACCTTGTTGTTGTCCCATTCATAACCGTCCTTTTTTAATGTTCTTTTTATAGCAGATACATATGATTTAATTGTTTGTGATTGGGACCCCCGTTGAATCAAATGTGCACAGAAAAGGGACATCCTGTCCTCCCACAATTTTGGCTTCTTATCCAATAATATTATGAATTTATTAAATTGCCGCCAAATATTCAGGTAATTCCTGTTTGTCGACCTGCGCACAGTATTGTTCTTCAATTTCTCAATTACTAGTAACATGTAGTCTGTTGATATCTGCGAAGATGTACTAGATACATCACTCGATTTTAGTCTGCTCCGTTGTCTTTGGCCTGTAAAAGAATTCAATTGAAATAAATAAATACTCATGTGGACATGACTGGCGATCTCGATGGATCAGTTCATCCACAATTTTTCTACTGGCCATAGCTCTCCTGGTATGGTTTCCTCCACATCAAATGTTCTGTTTTCATCTGCTGCCAACTTCTCAAATCATTTCAACTGGAAACGAGAAAGTGCATCTGCAAAAGAATTTTTCTTGGTTGCCACATGCTTAGCAAATATCCGTACATTGTGGTGCAAACCAGCTTCCACTATAATACGTAACAGTACCATGCAATTTTTACAGCTGGATGAGGAATTATTTATTGAATTTTTAATAGTTTCATTATCCGTGAATAAGCAAATTCTCCTGTTTTTCAACAATGGGGTCCATAATTTCACTGCAACTGTGACCGCGTACAATTCCAGGAATTCAATACTGGGATTCAATGCTAAAATTTGTGCAGACCAGCGGGCCTTAAAAAATCTTCTCTCAAAAATACCTCCACACCCCACTTTGCCTGAAGCATCTGTGTACATATCCAGATCATCAGCTTGCAATATGGTGGAATAGTCAATGAAAGGTCTACAATAAATGTCTGGGCTATTCAAAAATGTCAACCACATTCTGAGGTCTGCTGCCATCTCAGAATCTACATTGATGTGATGATGTTTCTTGAGACCATTTTCCTCCAACTTTGAGTACTTTGCATACAGCCTTCTAGTGAAGGCTCTACCCAGCACAATGCACCTACAGAGAAAATTCAAAAACCCGCAAAGTTTCTGAATGTCCTTAACTGTGGTTTTTCTCCATCTGTTCCTTCCAGTTCTGGCTAACATTTTATTGATCAAGTCAATGGCTCTAGTGACTTTGTCCACTGGAATGGATACCGTTTGGGTGGTAGTATTTATAAGAAGGCCTAAAAACGTGAGAACAGTTGTTGCCCAGAAAGTTTTGTCCAGAGACACCGGGAAATTCACTGTTTTACAGATAGTCAAAAAAACCTGCACTTGATTATTGCAAACAGTTTTCAGATAGGCCACGAATAGGTAGTCATCCAGGTAGTTGATATTGTGTTTTTTGACTAAAATTTACTAGATGTGATATGGCATCGGAAAATCTCTGAAACTGGGAGCATGAAATGGATGCTCCAAAAGGGAGACATTTATCCATGAAGTAATACTTCTTCCCATCAATGGGAGATATGGCGAACATGACTAAGTACCGGAATTGTTGAGGCAAAATGCCTAAATTCCTAAAAGCGCTCTTCATGTCACTCTTCGCAATTTTACAGCCTTTACCGGCTTTGATGCACAATCTAATTGCTAAATCAAAATCTGGGTAGTCAACTGAACACAATGTCTTGGGTGTGGCAGAGTTCAGAGACATTCCAGTCCTGGGATAAGAGAGGTGAAAAATGAGCCTAGTAGCACTACCACCGTCTTTAGGGACCAGTCCAATAGGAGACTGTATGAAATTGTCAAATGGAATATCTTTGAAAGGTCCTGCATATCTTCCCAGTTTTACCTCTTTCATGACCTTATTCCACAATGTGGTTTGATTTCCAATTGAAAACTTCAAATTTGGAGCAGTCTGCCTAATTGAAGTAGGCCCCCTGTAGCCAATGTCAAAACCTTCTTTGAATCCTTTTACCAAGAATGCAGTTTCCTTCTTACAATAACCAGACTCTTTCAGCAGCTTATCAAGAGCTTGAACATCCACCGGAGTAACCATATTGACTAGGTCAAAGTTCTCAAAGTATAGAGGCTTTTCTGATAAAATGAAACAGGACAATAATAAATGTCATGTATTTGGTTATGTGGATATAACTGTTATTCAATATATAACATACAGCAAAACATTTAATTCTTTACAATAGATAAGTATGTGAGAAAAATGACAGTCACAAAATAAATACCATGTTGACATAAACGTAGTACCACAAACTACAATACAATTATCTTAGGTTTGAATTAATTCTTAGTAGCAGCAGCCCCCTTCTTATTGGGACAGTTGTTCATAGGATGCCCTGTTTGGTCACAGTACAAACATCTATGCTGGAATTTGCAATCTGAACCAAATTTACACTTTCCTTTATTGTACTTCCAACAATAGTCAGACTTTGCAGTGGTTGATCTCTGCTTGTATTGACCAGGTGTACCGGAACTGGTCGCTCTGTTAGCTTGTGTGAAATTTGATGCATGATTTCTAGGCAAGCTGTCTGTCATTCACATATTCCAGTACTGAGAATAAGTTTTCGCCCAGCTCCTTCTTGGGTTAGCAGACATCATCTGTCTGAATATGAAATCGTACTCTGCCACATTTGCCCAGATAAAAGAGGCTGCTGCCTTGTTGATTACATATACATACTGCCAAATTTCAGCTGAACGAGAAGGGTTGGCATTGGAATAGACTGCTGCATAAATGCGGAACGCCTGTTCCCATTTACGCACCCCCGTGATCTTTGCATCTTTATCAGCAGGGTTCATGAAATAAGGATGGCCATCACGGAACACCAGTTGTGCAACAGTATCTTTACTGTTACCAGTTTTAGGCTTGGGTAGTAGTTTTTCAAGGTCAATAAATTCTCCCCTTTCAATTCTACCCTTGATAGCTGGGTCCAGATGACAAGTAATATGGAAAAACTCATCATCATCCTTGACCATATCATTATAGTAAGGATTGTCTGCTATTGAGCTGGTTGTGAGTTTAATAATGTCCTGAGATAAATTATCTATCTCACCTTGAGGCGCCTGCACTGCTGCCTTATATTGCTCTGCCTCCACAATAAAACGCTGTACCTTCTCCTTCGCCTTCTGTATATTATCTTGGAAGTTGTTTTGCTGTTTTCCTCTGGCATCCTGCTGTTCTTGTCTGGTGCTCCCTCCTTGTATTGTTTCCTCTCTTGAATTGTTTCGTCTGGATGGCTCCCCTGCTTCAATAGAACCTCTTCTCACACCTTGAATAAATTGAGAAATTTGATCATCTGTAATTAATTGTCGCACATTTTGGATTGCTTCCACACCTATTAGCCTATTGTTACCAGCTACTTCCTCACCTCTCCTTTGCAATAGAGGTGCATACAATGTCGTGTCCGATGGAGACTTGATTATTCTATTATTAGATTCCTCATTGATAACATTCCTATCTCTATTGAATAATTGCTTACCGCTATTAACCCCTGTTTTGTTCCTGGTCAGAGTGCAAAAGGTGTTAACACCCTGTTGCTTAGGCGTTCCTTTTTCTTTCAATTCGCTTGCTACTCTCATTTGTATATACTTCTCGAATGCTGGGTTACCTCTCAGATGTTCGAACTGAGTAGCTTGCGCTGTACTAGAACTTTTCTGTTTGGCTTGAGTTGCGTTGTTATTTATGGTAACCTCGAGGTCAGACTCATCTACAATCTCTTCATCAGATTCCACCTCAAGATCTTCCTCATCAAATTCATGCTCTTGCGAGGGATCGACACCAACCTGGACATGGTCCTGGTCCAAATCATTCAGATCATCAATTTGACTCAGATCTACCTCAGCAACTAATTGCTGCCCAAGGTCAGCTGCTGACCCCGTATTCAAATTAACATCATTTACAGTGCTTTCTGCATTGTTGTGTACAGTTACCGCCACCGATTCACTGCTTGACACAACTTTTCTTTCATCACAATCGACATGATTTTTTAAGTGTTTATTAGATCTATTGACCTTCATGACCTCATCGCATCCAGTTTGAGCAATTGGCTCCAATTTCCTTTTTCTTGTTCTAGTACTCCCCCTAGCAGGAGATTTAGGCTTCGACGCCTTTACTCTACTATTTTTACCCATTTTTAATGGATTAATTCGAACTTAGACATCTGAAAATATTAATTATATAATTTTCAAAATTTAGTCTGTGTTTCTTCGTCAAAACAAACCGTTGGAATGACAACTGTAAACAAACGTCATCAATAGCTGCTGATGACGTAATAATACAGGGTGTCAAAGCAATTTGCGCCTTGAGGAAAAACGGTTTTACACGTAAAACAAGCCTTAGATACAACGAATTTGGAAGGAATTTGGAAGTGAAATATATTACATTCAAGTAAGTAACAAATTGTAAGTAACAAGACATATCAATTATTTCTCAGTGGTAGAAGAAAAGATTAAATCATGGAGTGTTATGCTGTGTACATTACGTAAAAAATTAATTATTTGTTAGGGAACTCTACGAAATGATTGGAGTTTTTCAAGTAAGCTGTTGGAAACTTCACTGCAATGCCTCATCAACCCAACTTACGAATAAACTGAACGGTAATACTGAGGATGCCTGTTTCTTCTGATACGTTTGTAGCTTTCCAAATGAAGCTGCTGAAAATTCTGTGGATCAATGCATTTCGCATCTGGGGTTAATTAGAGGCATGTTGAAAAGCACTATGACGGGTGGCCCTTTCTTACATTGGGCAACGATGAATCATTTTAGATTCAAGATGCTAATAATTTCTTATTCGTCTCTCAAGTAAGAAGGAGTAGGGTTTTTTTTTCGAGAGACAACACAGTTACGTGGACGCAACGGAAGAGATCCACCCTGGGTATCAGTGGAGTGTCATGACTACACACAGTCACGAGTAACATTCGAAGCAACTGCTGACAAGTTACCATGGCTTTCAACGACAAAAGTTGATACTTTCCAGAAGAGATTCATTCAGTTTCTAAGTCACGGTTTCAGATAGTTGGAAAGACTACAGTCTGAAATAATTGTAAAGATAGTTACCACGTAAATTTCGTTTTATTCTTCAAAATACAAAAAGTGATATTTGAATGCTCTTCTTACGTGTTAACAAAAAAAGCTGATTCAGAATTTTGGTACATTCCAGAAAGATATTCAATTTTAGCTTCGAAATTTTCGGCAATCACTCATCATTGTTTAAATTTGAATATCTTTCTTCAAAAGCATTAGATTCAATAGATTGGACTTTATCATTTCTTTAGGTTTCGCCTAATCCTAGGCTCTGATATTTCCTGCTCCAGTGTGCAGCTTTCTATCACATCTGAGGAATAATTATCCCTCATTTTTTGCAGGAACTGGATTTGAATTTCGCTTGGAAATTCATGGAATATCTTATTCAGATATCTTATAGTTATTGTTTCTTTGAGGTGCCATGAAATCAATGTTATGTAATCAAAAACAATCTTTATCAACAGTATTTCTGTCTACACCAATGATTTCTTAGATCTCCACAAAGCAGACTCCCCACAGTTGTGAAAACACACGGCAATACACTTCTGCTGCAGGCACTTTTTGCTTAAACCTCTTGTTATCAGCCATCAGTTAAAAATTGCTTACTCCGAACCAAACTACTTTTCTACCTATCTTATGGTATCTTATTGTCTTTTATCATTGTTCAATATCCATATTTCCAGCATACACCCAGGGAAAACCTGTAGATGTCTACACATACTTTTCAAAACAAATATTCTTTGCCTATTTAACTCTACTTGAAAAGGAATATCCAATTTTAAAATTTACAATTTACAGCATAACACTGAACATCTTGTTTTCTATTTTCATCAAAAAGATGATTAAAAATTTATTGTGCGTGCACGTCACTGGAGCATAACGTAATCCACAATCGTACTCCGATAATTCATGGTGAGCAGATTTCAATTGGCACATTTTTTGTGCAACGGAGATAATGAATTCACGTCAACGAATGTATCGACTAAATAACATTTTACTTTCTGTCCCTGATACTAATAAGTGTTTAGTAAGTGTAAAGAGAGAAGCTGTGTACAAACTGAAGCTGCCTAGATGGTCTGTAAACCTCTGATGATGGTAATGATGGGTAAATGTCCAGGGGAGGGAAGATCATCCCCTCCACAGTTAGTGTAAGTGAGGAGGAGTAACACACTAGGACTGCTGCTGGGGAAATGTGCATCACCACCTTCCCTACAGAGGTGACATATTCAAAATCAATACCAAGATGTCCTTGTAGTGTCAAGATAGCCTGATCTTTCAATTGGGTGGAAATGCATCTGCGACAAGTTTGCAACATCTTGCTCTGTCACTCACAGAGTGCTTGGGAATGGGGAAAGAAATGCATCACCAAGGTAACTGAACACTGGATATTATATTCTTCTTAAAGTAACGATCGAGGACATACAACATTTCATGCTTCTTCTTTTGGAATTAAAACATCAGCCATTAGCATCGAACAATTCAGTTGTTTCTTTGGATGTCAGTTTCTATTCTGAACCACCATCCACAGACTTTAGAGAGGGAAGTCATTACTGCGGAAATCCTTACAAAAGGTATGTTTACTGATATGAATCAAGACAAAACATTGCATGAACCCAATGACACTAGATGTTCTTCGCTTCAAAAGAAAGTGGTTTTTTGGCTTTACAAAAAGTTTAAGAAAAGATCTCACAGGTGAAAATTAATGCTCTGCGTACATCTCTGTGAGAAAAGGAGGAAAATACAGATCAGGCTCAAAATGTCTGAGGCTGAATTTCAATGTCAATTCATAAAACGTTTTGTTGAATATTGAGCAAAAATGTAAAATTTAATTTCCAATTTGAACGAGTCGATTAATTATTTAGTGAAGCCTGGGTACCCATATATGCTCGTTTCTCTTGGAACACGTCAAATGACATGGCAGCACGACAATACCACACACAATTTCATTATTTCATAAAATGTTATCAATGCGTAGTCCACAATTATGTTGATAATGTTTCCCGTAAACTTTTCCACACACTGATTGATGTGGGCTTTGTGAACCTCTGTAACTCATTGACGAATTTCCGTTCATCTCGTCTTTACGTCAACATGTAAGATATATATATCTGAAAATCTTAAATCCCAAGTAGCAGACTCATTGCATCAGTGAACAAGAGAGTTTCCCATTAACATTAAAAGGCAATACCAACCATGCCTTCCCCCCCCCCGCCCTAGACTTGGTGATAATGGAAGGTCGTCCTTCCTGACTGGTCCTTCCACTAGTCCTTCTTGTCTGGTCCTTCCAGGGTGGTAGGTGGGTCATCTGTGTACCTGGCCAAAGGGTGGTAGTGAGCTGGTCACATACCTACCTGGCAGGGGAGGGTACCAGGTGGCTCATGGTTGAAGATAGACTGACCCCCTCCTCTTCTCCCCTCCCCTGAACAGAATGACAGATGCCCGTGAAAACATTACTTTCCCTTATTCTTCGTACCTGGTCGGTAATTATAGCACAAAAGTAAAGGTGTTACCAATGCCGATCAACTTTGTTTTTCAATTCACTTGTTATTCCTCAAGGGTTTTGCCAATGGCTCCAGAGGAAACAACAGGTGGTAAAATTTATATTTCGTCACTCACATTTGTAAATAAATTGTATTTATTTTGTTTGACATTATGACTAATATTTATGTATTTCGTCGCTTAATTTGGGAAATGGTGAACGCATTACATAAGTATGGACGGCAAGATGATTAGGGTAATTGACTGAAGTACCAAACACTGGTTGGTTTGTTGATCACTTAACTATTGCAGGAAGAGACTTAGTGTACGCGTGTTAAGGAGATTATCCACTGAGGTACCAGGCACACGATATAGTTTTTCCCTTCACATTTTTGGCTGAAGGGTACCAACACACCCACCACAGTTACAGAAAACACAAGGTCCGTACATTCCCTATGTTTATTACTATCTCATATGAACAATGTTTTTCTTTACCTGCCACTTTAGCCTGGTTTGAAGTTATATTTTGATAAAAAGCACGCGCCACACGGCAATGTCTATCATTATTTTTACAGTTGCCCTTTAGGGTTTTGGTAATGGTTTGCGAATTTCAAACATTTGTAATATTTTTGGTTTATGATCTATACATTTCCTACATGTCAGGAAATTCAAAATATGAACCACTTCCTTTACTATGAGAGCTACAGATCTATCCTTCTTTAAATCAATAGCCTGTGTTACAGAACCGCACCGGAGATGTTACTCTTTAGAAATAAAAGAGTCATGAATGGTCTTTGACTTGTCGATTTTGACAAGAAAGTTTTCCAGAAACGGCGATATTAGCTTTTCAGATTTTAATCTGTCGTGACAAAACTTGATCAATGGCAAGAGTAAGTTCCTACTCAGCGGATGAATATTTCTAGAAGGAAACAATGTCCTGTCAATAAACGAAACAACACATTATCCCACTGTGTGTGTTGGCCCACAAAGGATTGGTGACTTGGGACACCAGTGTGAAGGAGGGGCTGCAGGTAGTTTTATCTGAGCAAACATTTTTAATAGAAAGCTAACATGAAACTATCACTGTTTCTCAGGAAAACTTCATAGCCATTGAGTTTTCTTGTTTTACGTTCCACTCTGTAAGAATTCAAATGCCGAAATAAACATCCAGATCAAAACAATGAACCAATGTTTCAAATCACCCAGCATCCAAACAGGAAAATAATTCATAGGCGGATTAAGGACGGCAGAGACATTTGTTTTCATTTTTACACATTTCTGAGGGAAATTACACAAAAAGGTTGGCGCCCTCTGTTGGATAAGCGTAGCCCGAGAAAATCTTAGATCCGCCACTCATTAATTTCCATGAGTCACAATATTTGCAGTTCATTTTAGTCTAATGTTGGTATCAATGCGACGTTTTATGAGTTGTTATATAACCGCCCGCAACCAAAGGTTACGGAAGGTAATGTTTTCAGCTTGTTTGTCAGTCCACAGGGAGAAGGGGGCTACCCCTGTCCTGTCCGCGGGTGGTACCCCTGTCCCCGCCGAGGGGGGCACCCCAGCCTAGGACAGGGAGTATCGCCCAGCCAGGACAGGGGTACCCCCCATCCCCAGAGAGAACGAGGACGATTGTGCGGCGCGGGCGGTATGCCTCTTCCATTCACGCAGGACTTTCTCGTCATATATCTCTTATTGGTCACAGATTTTCAGGTGCATTCTCTGTCAGTAACACACCTCCTCCATTTTTTAATCACAGAAAATCTGGAAGAAATCCAATGTTTTTCTTCAAACAAGTACAAATTCTTTCAACAAGAGTTTTCGATAACCTTTTCCTCACCTGCTTCTACTAATACACCATTTCCTATCTCAAAGATGATGATATTGTCAACATTTTGTTTTGTCCTTCTGTTTAGTCGTGTGTGAAACAACTTCTGTTTAATTAAAGGAATCGGACTTGTAAAACGTCTTTGAGCATTTCAAAACAACCTCTGTCTCTTGACTGTCGGATATTATGTAAGACTGTTTTGGTTTTGAAATAAATTTTTGATTCCATAATTTAAGTCTCAACATTTATGTGTAGATAGCAATGTTATTTAGACAATTGCTTACACCAGACTAAAATTCATTTAGTCTTTCAACAGAAGTAAAATGAAGCACAGATACATTAAATTAACGGATCATTTCTCATTCTGCAGCAAGTAAAAAACATTTGGTTTGAAGAAGGGCTTACATTGTTTTGTAATCAAATCCAAATTCTCTCTGGGGTGTTTTTTGGTTTTCTAATAATCTTTTCTTAAAAATCCAACAGCAACCTTTAATCACCATATCAAATTACACTGACCATCATAACTTACTACTCATTGTTTAAGAATCAAGACACATAACAAAACAAGAGAAAAATGTATCTGGGAATCTAGAGATTTTTTAAATTTTAAAAGAGTACTTCGTCAAAGGTCAATTTCTCTCACACGTCCTCGAATTCCCACTGGATCCATGATATCAAAACCTGGACAACAGATTAATAAGCTGACTGCGAGCCAGCAAAAGTTGTTTTCCTTTTTCACACTTTTTGAATAGGTATTCCAGAGTATTCCAGAGTTAAATGTTGGAGAGTTTTCCTAGATTTCTAGATGCCATTGATGATAATATTTTAATGCTACCTGAGATTACGTTTGTGCTAGCAAATTGTCGACAAAAGAAAAGAGAACTCGGGAAACCAGTACGCAGTCTTCAAAAATAATCTGTAAACAATCATGTTGTTGCCCTTGCGACACGTTCAGGTTAAATATTTTATTTTTCTGATTCTAATTTTTTTAAAACGCAGCAACATTACATCTAGTTCTAAGCGTAGACGCACTGACGTTGGAGATCACAAAAGACTGAATTAATGTGGAAAAGTAAAATAATTATAGGACCCTTGTCTGGTATTTGTATCCCTCATGGTTAATCCGGCGCTGCGTAGTGTCTCACGCAACAGGAGGATCGCTTTATTAGCTAAATGACATAATTGATTTATTTCATTTAATCACACACGCTTCCGTTCATTAACTTTCGGCAGGCAAATATTATCCCTCCGTCACGAAAGCACCAGTAATGTTTTAAATACTCTATTGTCTATGATTTCTGGTTTATTGGTCTATTCTGTCTATCCAGGTTGAGTTCATGAGGCAAGTGGAAAACTCTCTATCCTCATATGAAACTTTCCTATTCAATTCCCATCTGCGACCAGGCCTACATTTTCATTGAAATTAACAAACTTCACTTGACCGGGGTGTGAGACCCCTCATAGGTTTTAAAATTGTGAAGCAAATCTTCATCTGCTTAACTTTACTTTGAATCTGTGGACATGCTTTTGGAATCTCTTTCCCCAAATCGACAAAGGTTAACCCCATAACTATTGGTTGACAAACGACATTGGATGCAACAGGCCCTCAGGTTTCAAGGGACACTGCAAGTACCATAGAGTACCCTGCTACACATCTACCAATTGGTGAACTAACTAACACTTTGGATGGAGTTAATAGTGACCTAATACAAAACTCCACATCACCATTCTCGGATAATACCCCATTCATTAACATTGAACCAAGTGTAGAAAATTGTCCAAAGGACATAAAGGACACAACAGTTTCGTTACCACCGGAAACCACTTCACTCAAAGGCATAGACATGCATACATGTGCTGATAACACATTGACGGAAAAAACCGCATCAGAGGATGCAACATTATTGGACTCTGCATCAATGGATGTGACCAGTTCCAAGGACGCAACCGCCAATGATGTATCACATGTAAAAGCTATGCCTCCAGCGGCAATCACTGTGCCAGCCGGACTAAAAAAGCTGGAAGAAAAAATTAAGGAACAACTAAAATCTTTCGGTTTACCTGATGGACTGTACGAGGCCAACTCTTCTGCAAGCTACCAAATCCTGACACCGAGTCAAGATGATATAGAAACAATTAGTTTCATAGACATAATGTCGAGGGATGTTAATGTATCCATAGCTAACCTAAGTGATGAACCCGACCAAATACCCCTTAAAAGCTCCACGCCAGTTCCATCATCACATAGTGATCCAGATGCATCGGACACCACAGAGAGGAATGCCTTCTCCCTCAAATCGGATAGTGACAGTGCATCTGATCCAACCTACCGCCCAGGTAGAAAGAAGAACAGCAGATGAGCTTAAGACCTAGAAAAGGACCATCAGCCACATGTATAGCTGTGCAGAGAGTGATAAAGAAAAATAGATCCTCAAACCCGAAACCAGAACCTACTAAACAAACTGAAAAACAAGATACCACTCCAGCATCACCTGAATCTGGTAAACATGTTGAATTACCAGGTACAACAGATAACGAGGACACCAATGAGGCAACAAAAACAATAAGTGCAAAAGATGTGAAAATAACACAACACGGCATAAGAAAACCGGAGAAAAAAACTGGACGTCGCTGTCGGTGCAACATGTGTGGAGAGAGATTCTCTAACTCTTCAACTTTCATTGCTCATTATAGTGAGTGCCATCCCCCGATAGCATGTGGGAAATGTCCCAAGGTTTTTAATAACCCTCTCAGCACCCAGAAACATAAATATAAACATGATGGGAAACAACTCCCATGTCTAGACTGTCAACACACTTTTCCATTCGAGTCGCAGTTGAAAGATCACAGGAAGGCACACTATAAGCAACGCCCACATGTCTGTGAACACCCAGGATGCTCCCGGGACTTCACGCATTATTATGATATGCTTAAACATTTATCTACACATAGGACTACAACAATTGACTGTCCAGACTGTGAGTACAAAACGAAGGATAAAAGACTTTTTAAACAGCACAGAAGAACACATAGCAAGGAGCAGCCCTACCAGTGTAACAAGTGTGGAAAAAAGTTTACATTTTCAATGCAGAAGTCGCGCCACAGCTGCTAAACCAACCCGAGATACAACCATAATCGTTTACATCAGATTAAAGGACATGCCCCGAAGATTATAGGATGCAACACGGCTGCAAGAGATTATCGGACGTAACATTCTTGCATGAATATATTAACATTTTCTTTGTGAGGTCATCGGGGTAATCGGACAATCGTTAATAACCCAACCTTACGTACATCACACAGTATTATTGGATATAACACCAGACCGATTAACACTTTTAGTGGCTTTGCTGCTATATGTGTAGTACCACCAGACGCAAAATGTGTCAGCCCATAACTACGGGCTATGGATTACAACGGCATAGGACAACCAGGTGCTAAAGCGCAAGGAAAGGCATACTAAAATGCGTGAATACGACTCACGATCTAGTAATTATGTACTAAGTTAAACACTTGCCCATTGGCACCTGGGTAAAGCCAGTATAGATAGACAGTGTGAAAAACTGGCTGTAGTCTGTAAATATGGAATCTTTGAGTTCTTTTAAGTTATTTTTAATTCTCAAGTTGAGAAAAGTTATATCACAATCATTCTAACCATTGTAGTAAAATGCCATAAGGAGATTACTAAATGTTGAACTGGCAAAGTTTGCCACAGATAGAAAGTAATGAGGTATTACATGTTATAGCCTGAGTACCGGATGCAACAGACATACAACGTCATTGCAGGACATAACCGAACTGCAAGGAAGGCATAAAACATGCATAGGTATAGTTCACTGTATCGCTATAGTTGCATGGCCAAAAGTTAATGTGTTACAGGACGTAACAAGATTTGGTTCAAACAGCATATAACGAACCGGCTATACTAATGGTTAAAAAGAAGAAATACTATCGATATGTTTTTACATTTATAGATGGAAATTGTTTAATATGAGTTTGCTAGGAGTAAGTGAATAGATCACTGAAGCTAACCAAGAAAACAAGCAATACGGCTATCCAATAATGTACTTTATTTATTATTATCCGACATTGGACAAACTTCGCAGGACGCACCAACAACAGTGTACATATTATCAGAAAACTTTAGTATTCTAGATCTTACGCGTTAAAAATTCTTTTTTATTGTATTATTTACTGTATTATAACTTAAATTATAACTAATGGGCATAATAATACTACGGTATAAAGTCTATTAAGACTGCTTATGTCCAGTACTTTTGTATAGTATATTTGTATCGTAAACACTCACAAGCATACATGCAACCCTGTAAAACAAAAGTACGAATAAATTATTATTATTATTATTATTATTTCCACAGTCCTCAGCTATGATGATTTCCTCCACTACTTCAACTTTGGCTGGGGGTAGATCCTCGAATGGGGTGTAACCAAACTCGTAACCTGGCTCTTCTGCAGGCTGTTTCACCTCACTGTTTATCTCTATGAG
>JBCAUG010721867.1:0-12508 GCA_038406175.1 Haplosyllis leylae
AATTCTAGTAAATTAGCCACTGTAAATAATTTAATGTTGAATTTAAATACATTTAAATCCAATACAAAGTTGACAATTATGCCAACTTTGTGTGATACGGGAAAACTCGATTGAGGTGATTGCTGTTTTATTTACTTTAGTTTTTGTCATTGTTGCCCATATTTATAAAAATGACGTCGCGTCGTTGACCCAGTTGGTGGCGCGTAAATGATGTCATGACAACATTCTCGTGTAAACAAATTCTAACCAATGAATGCATTCAGGCCTTATTTTCATAAAACTGTCAAGGTGTTAAGGGCTGGGACAGGATGTTAAGAACCACCCGGCTCAACCAATAAGGTGACTCTAACGAGCCACCAATAATTTATAATGCGTAAATGGATCACAAATTTAGCGAAACTAATTAACCAAGCAATAACATTTGTGAGGAGTCAAATCATACAAATCAGTACAAGATAGAATAAAAGAATTGATCAGTTGTTCTTCACGGATTTATACAATGACTCCACTTCATCGTCATTCAATTCCGTTTCAAATATCTGAACTTCATCAACAGCGCAGTTGCAATAATCTTCATCCACATTGACATGAACTCGACCAAAGACGATGTCTGAGAATTCCAGAGGCTCTGTGGGTTCGAGTCGAGGTTCGTCAGATTCTGGGCGACGATACCCGTCATGGTAAAACATGGAATGAATCTGAAACGAATCTGTATCAATGATCATCTCGAAATGTTTTAAAATGTGTAACCTTGGCATTCGTGTTTTTCCTATTTTGGTTTTGAAATAAGGTGAATTCATCCAATTAGTTGAATTAGACAAGTGCTTCGTGAATAGTGGATTCAGAACACGTTGAACTAGATGCCAGTATCTTTTGATAATGGAAAGCTTTATTTCAAGCCTGATGTGATAACTGTTATGTACTGAATATATGTTAAGTCATACCACTTATTCTTACCTGTGTCTTTGCAAGGATATAATTTCAGTACCTCAAAACCATTTACTTCATAATTCAGAATCAATATACCTAGAATTGTCAGTAATGTTTTAAATATCATTTTACTATTCTAACTTACTAAAAGAGATCAACTAAACTTGTTACTTCTTGGATGTGGTAAATTTGTGGTGTAATCGAGTCTCTGTGGCTGAGTGGGTAAGGCATTGGAATTCTAATCCATAGATGGTTGGCGTTGTGAGTTCGAATCCAACTTTATTTTTTGCTGATTTTGAAACCCTCGATGTCAATTTTGTTTAAAAAAAATGCCAGAAATGTCAGATTTGTGTCATTTAGGAAAAACTCGAATGTAAGTGGTTTTTGTCTGTGTTATATGAGTCCGTAAAACAAAATGAGAACAAAAACTTTAATGAGGTAAGCTCTCAATCCATATCTAGAGCTGCAACATTGATCGTTACACAAACGTGGCTAAATGAGTTTTATTGAATATGTCTCCTGATATATTAAACAGACAGGGAAATGAAAAGAATCATATATTAAACAGACAGGGAAATGAAAGGAATCATAAATGTCCGTTATGAACATTGAAAAAGAAGGCCATCTACCATTATACAATCAATGCAATTGCAATGGAGCTCGTTCAGGCATGACAGCCCAATGCTGCCATCAGTCACACATTTGCACTGAAAATTTGATTCCAAAAATAACATTGCGTCCATGGGCCGATTTTCTCACATGGTAATATTTAGCCTTTTCATAATTGAACTAAATAATCTTTCTAATTCACTATACACACCCCCTCCAACTTCGTTGGGATGACGTCACTTTGTCAACAGCCAATCAACGTAAAGTGGGTATATAAATAGACGTATTCAAGCAACACAAGCATATAGAGACAATTTTTACTTTTTCATAAAAGTAAGATATTATAGAGTCTATGAGTTCAAAATTGAATATTGCAACGGAAAGGACACTGGCATATTAGGAGAAAACTGGTATTTAGGCGCCGACTAATCAGTGGTCTAAGAATGATTAGCCTAATGATTAAGAAAAACATAACAATTTATTGGTGTTGAAGTCACCTTAGAGGTTGATTGATGGTTTTTGCTCCAACATTCGGGGTCT
The DNA here is from genome assembly GCA_038406175.1 of Haplosyllis leylae. NCBI lineage: Eukaryota > Metazoa > Annelida > Polychaeta > Phyllodocida > Syllidae > Haplosyllis > Haplosyllis leylae. Next base: position 2,080 of record JBCAUG010721867.1, read on the forward strand.
GTGGTGGGGACCTACAAAGGTCTTTTTTGCAGCTCTGTGAATGCAGATAGGGCGGGGATTGTACTTGTAGGTGGTGGGGACACCTGAACACTATATGTCATAAACTAACTTTTGGAAGTTTTTGCACTGAGCGGTGGTTGGGAACAGAAAAATAGCTGAAACCGCGTAGGCTGAGGCCTCGCGCCCTGGGCACGAGGCTGCACACCCCAAGGCAATTGATCACCTCGGCGTTACATAGCATCGCCTCGGAATAATTCCAATGGCCTCGGCGGGTGCGAGGCCTCGCACCCATGCAGAACGAGCCACCTACTCACCTGTCAGATTTGTCACATTACGAAAACCTCGAATTAGTTTGCTTTTTTCATTTCGCCTTGAATTATTCACAAGCCGCATAGGCTGGAAATAGGCTCATAATTAATGTTGATTGTATTCTATAACTAATATTGACACGTAGTGTAGGATGGAAATGTTAGTTATTTTGTGATCAATAGTATGTATAACGGGATATCGCAACATTGGAATGCACCGAAATGCTTTTACTCAATCGTTTTTTATTTTCTTTGTCTTTATCAGCAGCTCTGTTATAGGGCGGGCTGTACATTTGACCTCAAGATTTTGAGAGATTCATGATTTGTATGGTTCCACAGATTCACCCCTACTGCAGATGACCTCCTACTCTCCAGCATGCCGGTAAAATGTATTCCCCTCTTATTTTTTAAAGTAGGGGTATAAAAACAGTTGGTCTGTTTACAAGCCATCCATTATCGAACTGGATATAAGACTGGCCAATCTACGCGAACACTTTGATATCTAACAAGAAAGTCCTCCTGCGTGAACGCAGGAGGCATACCGACCGCGGCGTAGCCGACTTGTCGGGGGGGGGGGGTTACTCAGCCTGAGTACCCTCCCCTGGCTGGACTGAGGAAGAGGAAAGGAAAAGAATCAGTTTAGTTCCATTTTATTGCTCCTTGACTCATGTAATTGTTTCAGATTATCTGGGCCATGGTTAGGGATAGAAGGCACTACTTGCCCTAGTACTAAGTGCACACCTTGGGTAATTGCTTTGGGCTGCTGCCATCCCCTGGCTGGGTGGACAGTTTTGACAGACTACCACTCAGATCAGATGGAAGACATAGTTCATCCTGGCATTTTGTGTACACCAATCGTCAGAACTGCTCCCGAGCCTCTAGCATCATTTTGGTGGCCACTTTTGACTGATTAAACACCCATCAAGATGGAGATTCACAGTAAAGTGCACATTTAGGGGGAGGTGTCTCTTCTTCCAGAATAGGTGACTTGAGGGAAATCACCACTCAGCAAGGGAGATACAGAGTGGTGTTCCTTCAAAATTAGCTGTATGGTATACAAGCTTCAGTTTTAAACTGAGCTCTGGGTGGGGGTGGATGACACTCCTTCATGGTGTGCACACCTTAGGTCAATGAAGTATAGGGGTGGCTAATTTTTGAAGACCACAACACAGCTCCACCAATAACAAGAAGGAGATATGCAGTAAACTCTACCTCAAAAGGGGAGGTGTCTCCCATTACAAGATAGGTGACCTCAAGGAAATTATCATGGAAGAATGGTGCTCATTAAAATTTACTATATACGGGCAATTTTAATTTTTGCTCCACTTATTTACTCATTTCAGTTATTTTGGGATGTTGGTTGGGAATGAAGGTGCTTTCCAATCCAGCAGGCTGTGCACAGCTCAGGCCAATCTTTAGAACTGCATCTCCTCCAACAAGATACAATAGAGATGTGCAGTAAACTACGTCTTGAACGTGACCCCCTCCCTGGAAATCCAAGACGACATCGTGTTCGAAACATACTCTCCTAGTGAACCGTGGATCCTACCTGACATTCGAGTTTTCCCAAAATAGAGCAGAACTTTCCCTGAATTCAGCGAATTCAGAGAATCTGAAAAATCACTGAAGCATGAATTAGAATCAATTTAACTGTCTTCTCTTTTGGCTGTGTCTCTGCGGTACAGTCTCTGTCTCTCACACAAGAGATAGTGGGTTCGAGTACAGCACCACATAAGAGGTAGTGGGTTTGTGCAATGCTTTTTTTAATATATATTTTGTCACTGAATTCAGCGAAAGAATTTCGGAAAAACTTGAATATCTTCAGAAAACCAGTGTCCTCAAGCAAGTTCTGGACAGTAGAGAAACGTGGAAAATCCTTGAACCAAGTCTTTTTTGCTGCTTTAACAATACTCTGTGCATTTCGTGTGTTATCTTTTTTGCATTAGATTCGTTTAATTAGATCAATCAAATGGATTTATCTGTATTGAAAACTTTTTATGTCTCCGATTCACAATTGGCTCTTCTAAATTTTTATTGTCCAATTGAAGTTTACAATTTAAAATGGGGAAAATTATTTGATGTCAATAATATTACATTGTATTAGATTTGTCCGGTGGTACACCCTCTGTCAGGGGGATGCAGGATACTCTCCGGTCTTTTCTAAGGGGGTAACAACAGTAACATGCACTTGGCCCAGTAAATGAATGAGAATGTTGTAATAGTCCTAGAATTCAGTGAAGAGTATGTGGTTCAAAAGTCTGCAGATTCAAATGCTTTACATTGCTCAAGTGACAAAAAAAGGAAAATTTTATTCTACAATGCAAATAAATGAACTGCTGTGGATCGTTTATAGCAAAAAGCATTTATTTGATGTGCAGTTTCTTCGTACATGTAAGTTTTAAATTCAATATATGAAAATACTTCAAAGCATTGGTAACTGTTATTTACAATTATGAAGTTTCTCTAATGATTTTGTAATGCACTTCACATGTCACAGTCAAAAGTATTTAATGCAAAATTGTGAAAATTTCTTGAGATGATATCAATAGTTTCATTTGTAAACACTGGATAATCAACCATGGGTACAGAAGATATCAAATATTTCACAAAAATATTTGGTAAATTACTCTCTCATTTGCAGTGTTTTTTGCACTACAATCAGTGTAACTGACGTATCATATTTACTAAACTGAAAACGGGATTTACACACGAAGCTTAATAAGCTGTAGTCAATCGACTGGATTTAAGAAATTGTAAGTGTAATACTTGTATTGATAAGTACCTATATTATTTTATTGCTCAAATTAATAATCAATCAAACCAAATTCCTTTCTTACCCAAAAACACTAGAAAAACATTAGTTGATCAGTTGGGCGAAGATAGCCCCATTAACCAACGGGCGTCAGGGATGTGCCCCTCCTCTGTCCAAACTCTTAGAAGGGGTTCTCTGGCAAATAACGTGTTGGGTCAGTGAGGGTTCATCCCACATCCACTCCACACCAGGTGAGGTAAGTAGGAAACCTCCGCGCAGGTCAGGTAGATAGGGGGCACGACTACCTCTGGGAAGGACCAGGTAAGAAGGTTGATAGAAAGGATCTGTCAGGAAAGAAGGCCTCCTTCCCCCAAAGGACCAGGCTGGAAGGATGAACAAGAAGGACCAGGTAGGAATGATGATAGGAAGGACCTGTCAGGAAAGAAGGCCTCCTTCCCCCAAAGGACCAGGTTGGAAGGATGAACAAGAAGGATCAGGCTGGAATGATGATAGGAAAGACCTTTCAGGAAGGACGTCCCCCACTGCCAGGTATAATAAGGATGGCGGGCTGTGGCCAGTATAGCCTCGTAATGTTAATGGGAGAGCGTTATATTCTAATTGAATTCTAATGTGTCCAATTAAACAAATCCAATACAAAATATGAAAGATAGGATTGAGTGAAAATGGCACAAAAAATGTATGACATGTAAGCTTTGAAATTAATATTAACATGAATCGACTATGTTAAGATATCATTATGATTGATGTAATGACTTATTGATGGCATGACGATACAACAAAACCAAGTTACGCACCTATTTTAGAATGTAACTTGCCTTGCAAGGATTACACGTACAGCGTATCAGTCAAAGTTTATCACTGGGCTAATTGTAATGAACCATTTGACGAACAGAATTGTTACCGCCGTGTTGCGGGAAGGTAATGTTTTCACATGCATGAGTGTCTGTCCACAGGGGGTGGTGTACTCTGGTCAGATACAAGGACTTGAATGGGGGTACCCAGTACAAGTCTTGACTTATATAGGGGGTACACCAGCAAGGGGAGGGGGTACTCCAGCCGGAGGAGGGTACCCATGGGTACCCTTGTATCCCCCCCCTCCCCGGGATAGGACAGCAGAGCGAGTAGTTGCTACGCTGCTACGCGGCGGGCGGTATGACACTTGCGTTCACGCAGGAGGACTTTCTTGTTTCTTTAATCCATTCTGTCTGTGAAATGGCCCACTTTGAGACGGAGGTGTTTATCTAACAAAATCGTTCCGTATATATTCCTGGCAAGCATAGTATCGGTTATAACTCAGCACTTCGGCCTGGAGTGTAAATGGGTTTTAATCGTTTCTTCATTTTCTTGTATCTGAAGTTTAAAAAAAAACAATATAAATGTTTTCACAGTGTTTAGATTGTTCCTGTAATTTTCGAAAGCGAAGAAGTCAACCGTATTAAGTGATGCATCAGCCTTATGGTTCAACAAATTTTGTGAAAAAATACAATATATTTGAAAAAAAGATGTAGGGAATCCCCGCTAGAATTCGCCAAGTATTTGTTAGTTTGAAAATTAGAAAATTTTAGAAAGCAACATTCTTTTGTCAAAATGATTTAAATTTCTTTTCGTTTTCACAAACAAAGAATGTTTGAAAAGTCTTCATCTGAAGACGACAATAAGGCAATGGAAATTTTTTTGTCAAAATGGTTTGGAATTTCTGGTAGATATGACAGATATTACGCTTCAAGTCAGTTTTGTGAATAAAGAGTAACTCTTCCCGCGAATCACATTTTATCTAAATATACCTATAATAAACCCCTGAACACTAAATGTTTGTCATTTACCTAAACGCGAACACAACGCAGCCGATGACGATCGCCAAGACGATGAGGACTGCGACTACGACGCCAACGTACAATCCGACGTCTCCTCCCACGGCTGCGCAAAAGTATTGAAAACATCGTCGTAAGATTGATTGTATTTTAAAACGTACATCAGTGGCGGATCTAGGATTTCCCAGAAGGGACAAGCATTGGAGGAGACCATTTTTCCATGTTCCCCAGAAAACTGTATGGAAATGAAGAAACTTCGGCCCAGGGGACTGTACAACCCTTGCGCCATTGTACATAATGACAAAACATAGCGAAGCCGGAGTGGTTCGAATGGTTGAGGCGCACACCCTGTCATGGGTTCGATTCTCACCAATACTTGAATAATAAGTGGCTTAATTCCAATGTTGGCCTTCAGGAGGTCATCACGTATAGCACCAAAATCTGAATCTGAGGATCCACCCTGCCTTTAAAACCCAGGGCAGACATTATCCCAAAATAGCAATATAGGCGGCTCAATAATAAGGATTTATGTCCTCAAAAATTAATAAAGAAACACATAATTTCACAATATTTTCTTCCCACTAAAAACTTTTCTTGCAAATATCGAATCAACTTGCGACATCGCAACATTTTGAACATTGAGTTTTGCTCACAGGGCAGGACGGATCCAGAACCGTTCGGGGGCGGTCAGAATACAATTTTGTCACTTTTTCCAATAAAAAATAAAACATGAAATTCATAAAAGATGAAAATATTGAGTCAATTCAATTTAACACAGGACACAATGATTTTTAAAAATCTTTGGATGACAATAGTATTGGATCTACCCAAATAAATAAAAGAGCAACTTACATGACACTTCTACTTTAATTTCGTACTTTTCGCCAGCCTCATGGTTTTCAGACACTGAGAACTTATAATAGTAAAAGTCCTCATCCCTCAAACCTACTGCTTTGATGGTCAGATCCCCGGTCTTTATATTCAGGGATACTTTGTTTGACGAATTGCAGTCACTAGCACAGTAGTCATGGAAATACTTAGGTTTGCCTCCAGTAGCACTCTGCTCGTAGTAAACGATGCTGTTTGATCGGGAGCCTTTGTACCAACGGATTTCTTCTAAGGTGGTTCCGGTTGGTACTGGATGTTTAAACTTTAAGATGAACTCGGAGTTTTCTTCTGCCTTAAGAGATATTTGATCTGAAACACAATAAGATACAAAAAATGACGGTGCGCTGTTGACCCTATTGGTGGCACGTGCAATGACATCATGGCAGCATTCTGTGTAAACAAATTTCAACCAATGACTGCAGGTTGAAGTAGGCCTAATTATCATAAAACTGCCAAAGGCTTGCGTGTTAGTAGTCCCCTGGACAGGATGTTACGAATCCCTCGAAGTATCCAATAAGGCGACTCTGACGAGCCACCAATAAATTCCTCACGATCACCTCTGTAATGTTTACTTAAATACTTAAATTCGGTCACCAAGACCTAAGTATATTTTCCCCGAGTTCTTTTTGGCGAGTTCGTATTCTCTTTCTTTTGGTGTAAACCAGGCTTAAGGGTACTTACAGACGCACTCCCTCCTGGTATCGTGGGAGCACACTTGTCCGGTAACGCAGTCCTTGTCCGAGGAACACGGGGAGACCTGGCAGTAATCGGACACGCACTCAGTACCCGGACTTCCTCCGCACTCCACGGTTTCATTGCAGCGGATACCTGCAAGATGTCGCACCTGTAAATGCTGTATGAATCAAGAGAGCAACCATTCCATGTAGATTGTATTGGACACCAATAAATAGTTGAACTGAAGACATCTTTTGCTTATGAGGAACAGACGTAAGATCCAGTCCAGAGATCACTTGGTACCGAAGGGTTAAAGAATTGCCGACAGCCTCATGCTATCTCAACCATACCTGAGGCCACCACCGTTCTACACAGGACCAATTAGATCTGGCACAAATCCAATACTTTATGTCTTACATACAGTCCTCAAAATTTTTCTGGACTTCCTCTGCATAGCATATTTAGTCAAACTTATCATTTAATTATATTTCAAAAAGAAAGAAGAAAAAGCTTGTGGAGGATGTAGCAGACTGCTTGGATGTGGTTGCCTCACAATTTCGCTTTTTGTATATCTTTTTTTCTGTCCTTTAATATTTATTTGCAGTGGTGATATTTATGTTCGATTTAATCGAAAGCCAAATGTATTGATCTAAACTAAGCACATATATAAAAAGGATGCAACTGTAAGGGCTAATTCACACACAGTGAAATTGGGAAGCGAAAGTGGAAGCGATGAAAAGAAAATTACAGACATCAGTTTAAAAAAAATATCGCTTTCGATCTCGTTTTCGCTAGACGTGTTTGGGCCGTTAATTACATTTCACACCGAGTGAAGGCGAAAGCGAAAGAAACAATTTTCTGGGGAATCCGTTGTGCGCAGGTGAGGAAGCACACAAGCAAGGGATCCACCCTGGCTTTGAAACCCACGGCAGACGTCACCAGAAGTCCGAAACAGAGCTTTCAGTGGCCCCACAAAAAGGACATGTGTCCTCCAAAAAAAACAACAAAAAATTGTTTTGATGTCTGTCAATTTCGTGTTTGATCTATTTCACTTTGGCTACCAATTTCGCTCGCTGTTAATAGGTCATGAGATGTGTATTATAAATGTGTATGATAAATCAGATTTAGTCACATTAATACTTTCTCAGGCACAAAAATAAATCAATAACTATTCTGGGCTTGTTCGATAACAAAAAACTTTCACAGGCCAACATCAAGTACAAAGAACTCAGCAAAATGTGGTCCAGACACCAGACAACAGGCCAGGGTAATTTTCTCTCAACCAGGAGTCGCAATACGATGTGTAAATTGCACACATTGTGTGACAGGTTCGCAAATCTTCATCTCTATTTCCTGTTTGCATTTTCGAAACTGAATTTTCGAAAAACTTCCGTGATGAAGAAATTTGCTTATCTATAAATAATCGTGCTGACGTCTGAGGAAGTGATGCACTACAAGATGAAAGTTTGCATCCTCATAAGCACGCGTTTTTTGATAATGAGCTAATAAGATGATGTTATTGAATAAAATCATTAAAAGAAAAGACCAAAGCAGTGGAATTTAATTCTACCGGTACATTACGTCATTGGTTTATTTTCAGATCAAATTACAGTGGCGGATCTAGGATTTCCCAGACAGGGAGCGCCAATCCTCAGGGTGGGGGCGTCAATCTATTATTTTGCCATTTTGTTCCTGAAAACTGCATTAAAATGAAAGAAATTGGACCCAGAGGGGGCGTTCCTAGCGCCCCCCCCTTAGATCGGCCACTGAATTAATACAAATACTTCATATGCATTGTTACGTCACACAATTTGTTGAATTTTAAATAATTCAAAATGTCTAAACGTATTACCGTAATCGAATTAAAATGATTTAGCATAGCCATAACACAAAAACACATCCTAAGGCCATTCACACCAAGCTAAAGTGGAAGTGACGGCGACAAATTTCCTCGATGTTTGCCGCTTATTCTTTGGTGTTTTTTTGCTGGTTCCTTGATCTTTTTCGTTTTCTCCTTCGCTTTCGCCTGATGTGAATAGGCCTTTAGAAATACCCGACAATTGACTAGCGCTTCCCCACACGACCCCTCCAAAAAGTGTATTAAGCATAATGTGCGAATACTGACTTGGTAATCAAAATTGAAACCACCCTGGACGTGTCTCATTCTTCTTACCTTCAGATAAAGCACATGATGTCATTGATAAGACGAGGCCAAAAACACACGGTGAAATACTGTTCATTTCCTTCAAATCCATTTTGCTTCTGAATCCGTTAAAATTTTGGAAGTAAATCAGGCGGTTTTCACGTGGGTCATTTTGAATACTTTTTTTTCCACATTCACTTGACTGTACACTATTTACGGTCTACTTGTGGAAGCATTTTGAAAGCTTTACACCGAAAGATAAAGTGATATAGGTCATAGCTTATATAAAGGTAAAATATGTTAACTGTTATTTAGGACGCATGTGGTATGCGATGGCAAGCTGACTGTTGACAAAATTAGTTCGGTGTTTTTCTTCACGAATCCGCCCTTGAAAATATTTCACGGAAAGCAGACGGTACCAGTAGGATTTCTTGTTATTTGTCCTTAGACTAAGGTAAAACATTTCTTTTAACAAAATCTTTTTAGGTGACTCGTACAGAGTTACCTTATTGGCTGACGGACGGTTTCTAAGATTTTTTTTCCATGCGTGGTAAAAAAATATCATTTCACACCAAGTGAGAATGAACCCATGCAAGGTCGGCAGCGAGTGTTGGGAACGCGTCTATCGAGTTTTTCACAAACACACAAAGTTGGCAATGTTGGCATTATTGCCAACTTTGTATTGCCATATATTTGCAGTTTTCTTCTTTATTTATGGCAGCTGATTTTAGTAAATTTGAAATTAGAAATCAAACTGCAAATGAGGATTACTTTTTCTGGATAAATACTACATTGTACCAGCTGATTTTTAATGGCAGAACTAAAACAAAGTTGGCAATGTTGGCATTCTTGTATTGTGGAGAGATTGTGAAAAAGTCTATTGAACCTAGGACGTCTGAATCATCACTCTCATGCTGTACTGACTGTGCCAGGCAGATATGTGTTCAGCAGGATATTTCTGAAGTTTTGTTTCATGAACATGTTGGACTTTGATTATTTCTGGATTCACACAGACAACCAAATAGTGACTTAGCTCAGGGGTAGAGCATTAGAGCGATGATCTAGAGGTTGTGGGTTCAATCCCGACTGGGGGCTATTTTTGAGGAATTTTTTTTTGCTCTTCCCTGTTTAAAGATCAGTCATATCGTCCTATCGTAAAAAACTAGATTGCAAAATGGTCCGCAAGGACGAATTTCCTGCACTATAAGGCCCACTGCACTATTTTGTGTTCTGTACTGTTTACTGCTAAATATTAGCACAATATAGAGCCTTTTGTAGCCAGTAATAAATAAATCTATTTTGTAAAACATCACATAAAAGGACCATTAGAGGGAAATGACGGGAATGTCAATTTTCCGTTCTGAAGTGTAAAAAGTATACCATCCTTTGTCTGTTGTGCACAAATTCAATTACACACCCTGCAGGAACATAAAAAGAATCTGACAAAAACGACATTAAAAAGCATTTCAGACATCAGAGTTATAATGAGCGTCTATGAGAATTTTTTTAACATTTCAAAGTGTGGAGGGAAATGAGTACTACTCAGCTGAAAAATGATAATTTATAATTTTTAATATTAATAGGGAGATCCAACTGACAGAGAGCTTTTTTCAAATTTCAAAATACTTCATAGAGAATAAAATCTTGGAAAAAAACTAAGTTTTTGATAATGAGTAAACACACATCTCCAATAAAAAATCTAGAAAAGTCTCCCTGTCAGTTGGATCTCCCTATTAATATAAAATATATTTTTTCTCATAGACGTCCATTATAAAACTGCTGCAGAATTCTTTGATGATGTCAGAAATTCTCAGAAACTTTTGAAGTTCAG
>JBCAUG010721878.1:0-12508 GCA_038406175.1 Haplosyllis leylae
TATTGCAGATAAGAAGATCTTGAACGCTTCTTTTTCACCTGTCAAGAAAAGAAAAGAAAAAGGCCTTGTGACCTGAGCTTCTGCGTGCTAGGGTTTAATGACAACTCAACAATAAGAAGGAAAATGCAAACAAAAATCCGAATGGATGCCGGGAGGGGGTGGGTGGTAATTCACAAAACTTGTGGCAACGGCATCAACGATTACTGTGGTAGAGGCAATGGTGGTGGTATTGGTGACAGTGATCATTTTAGTGTGCCGTTCTATTTCAAATCTGAAACTAGAATACTGTGGAACCTACCAATAATTTTTGCCTGTCTGGGGAGATTTTTGGTGATTCTTGGGTCTAATAAGACATAATTGAATGAAGATTTTTTGTTTCCCTCTCTCCATATTCTTGTAGGATCTGCGTTACTGAAATGTGTTACTAGGCTGCTTTCTAAGCAACTGAGTTCTGTAACATTCAGTTTCCCCTCGGTTGCCTTCTGCAGCTCGGCGGAGTACTTTGGCCCTGAAGGAAAATGATTTGTTGTCAATTGTTTAACCTTAATGTAATACAGTAGATCTACTAGTAGTTCCATTGGTACCGGGGTTCTGAAGGCGATGGTACACAAAGGTTTCCATTGGTAAAACAATGTAACGGAAAAAGATGAATTGGCTTGTATGAAATGTCTTGGCACTGACTAGACTTGGTTATGTAGATTAATGATACGCGTCACAATTTTCACAAAGTTTGCCACCTGTTTGTGTATATGCTAGAGTTGGATTCTGCTTCAGTTTAACCAATCTTATTTCGTAGGCTTTTCTTGTTGTGATAGTAATTGGTCCTGGTTTATCTCCTGCGGCAATCAAAGTAGTCTTCAGCTCTTCGTTGGTCATTTCCTGAATTTTGCGAGGAACCTACAAAATGAGCGCATTCGGTATGGAAATGAGGACGAATGAAACCTCAGCAGTAAACTTTAACAGAAATGCCTCATTCTCTTACCCTTACTGAAAGATATTGATATCTATTCAATAAAATGTAAACCATGTAAAATTAGGGCCGGAATCCCTGATCTTAAAATTGGTATTTCGTCCACCTAACATTTTTACAGCTGAATATCATTTTATAAAAAATGTGCTTCCTCGTTTTTACTCTAGTTATGGGAATAAGACAAAAACATAATTTGATATGATTTAGGGTTTATTTCACCAAATAAAAGCAACAAGAGTAGCAGAATATCTTTCAATAAATTAACAGTGGTAAGACCACAGTGAAAGCACAATATGTAAACTTTAAAATCCCAATATACAGGTTAACCAAACAGTGACACTACTTGTCACAGACAACAATAAGTTATAATTTTGTGCCCCTAACGCCACAACAACTGACCGTCTATTCCAATACTGCCAAATGGTGAACAGCCTCACCTCCCTTGTGTAATATTCCAATACGACCGGTGGTTGTGAACAGCCTCACATACCAGACTTCTCAGCACCCTGCCTCGCTGATTGAAATCACCTGCGACATGCTTACCAAGGTGGTGACGAAAAATGTATCATAACAACTAGCAAAATTAACAGCCAAAATTTTTCACTCTGCCCAGGAGACGGTTGGTTGTCCCCAAACAAAATTATAGTCATTACTGTTCGGCGCGCAATGCCGGCAGCTTGAATTTAGTTTTCTTTGGTTTCCATGAAAATTTGTCAGAGTCCATAGCGTACTCACGATATTTGATTATTTTCTTCTTTGAAGCCCAAGTACCTGTAGGGGTTGTGAAGTTGTTAGCTGATTGTACAGTGGGCACAGGTCTTGTAGCCGGTGTAGAAGGTGTATTTCCCAGATGACACAGCCTCATCTGTTCTTTATCCCAGGCTTGAAAAGCCTCATTAACCTTGATCCAAAATGTGGCCATTCCATTGGCAGTATATTTACCATTGGCACTAACCAGTGCCTTGTCTTTTGTATCCCAGCAAAGGTTAAGGACAGCCATTTCTCTGTACATGCTGCAAATACTAGCAAGAGTGCAGTTGAACTTGTCTCTGTATTCATTAATGTTAGGGAGATTCACATGATTAGGGGCAGACATCCAGAGAACGGCAGGATATTTAAATTTTCGTGATTTTGAAGGAAGCCTCTCCTTGTGAGCTGTAATGATTCTGTGGAATTGGTTCGCAAGCCACTCTAGCAGTTTTCCACATAACAATGAAATTCCAGGATTATAGTGATTGGCTGCATTCAAGATGTTGTTTTCCAGGACAATCAGAATTGCTTTTGGAAGCAGAATTTCCTTGTTGATGGCCATGACCAAAGCATTCCTGAGTCTACTAAGGATGTTGTTATTTATAGCTTTTGTCTGGCCTTGGCAGAAGCCGACCACATCGTAGTGTGCCTTGATGTATCCTACTTTACCATTGTCCCCGTATGCATTCTGGAAGTATTGAGCGAAACTTTTGGCCATGAAATCGTCTCCCAGTATCCACACCTTATCGTATGCACGTACTGTTCCTGCAAAGAAGAATGTAATACACCCGTAAATGTCAATTGATTCCAGACAGGCTCTGTATTTACTAATGAATATAAATCCATGGACCGTGTTTACTAACAGTATTTATCGCGCGCAAGATCGCAACGAGGTGTTGAGCATGGTTAATCGTCATGAATAAAATTCGGTGTTGAGCATGTTTACACACCACGTGCTAGATGTTGTTTATGCGGGATGACATGTTTCCGGTTCTCAGTAGCGAGCAGGAAAATGCTGACATAATGAGGTTAAGCCCCTCCTACTTAATGCATGTTATGCATCGACCACATGAATGAATATGACCACGCCATGAATATTTATGAGTTCCGCTTGAAATTGGGTTATCTGACATTAAACATGATCAATGTCAAGTGATAAATTTGCGATGCAGCAGCTCGTTGAAAAGGTAAAACCAAGGCCACGGCACCAAGTTAAATGCATACCCATCCACATGACATAAAGTTGGTGCTAGTAATGAAGAGTCTGGGCTCTCCACATCATCTGATGTATTTATATACTGCATTAGATCGCCATCGACCCGCAGCACAAATAAGTTGTAATGGTATTTTATCTCTAGCCATGTCAGATGTCCTGCCAATTCTGAAGCTGTGGCAGTCATATAGGCTCCCATCTAAACCAAGGTTGTTGATACAGGTTCTAAGCACCTCTCTAACATGATGTGGAAAAACTTTGGATCTGTCGCGGAAAATGAAGAAGTTCTCCAAGTCATTTACAAAACCTCCACGTAGTGACATAAATTTATTGACTAAGTCAAATGGGCAAAATATTCTGTTGTTCCGCACAGAATCACGGTAGTAGTCATTCAAAGCCTGGATTTTGATTGTTTGGGGGTATGACTCCTTACCATGAGTTTTGGATGTGTATAGTATCAATTTAAGTTTGTTTTTGTTACCACTGAGATGAACATTGCATGCCTTCCTGGTCCTTGGGTGAGTTCCCCAATCCTCATCATCCCATAGTAAGCCAAAGCAAACAATGCCCTATAGAGAGTCACCAGGTAGACCTGTGATGGCCATAACCTTTGTACTTCAAAGAGAAGTAGGTTAAACAGACCTCTTTGTATGGGTAGCCTGCACTTAATAGTATCATTCTGTAACTTGCAAGCTTGAGTTAATGCAGATAAGACTCCTTGATTTTGATTCCAAGTGTAACCATCATCCCTAAGAACAGCTTTAATTGCAGAAATGTAGGACTTGATGGTACTAGATTGTACTCCCTTGTGGATTAAATATGCACAGAAAAGAGCCACTCTGTCTTCCCAACTATCTGGTTTTGTGTCCAGCCTAATAATGAACTTATTAAAATGTCTCCACACAGACAAGTAATTCTTAGCAGTGGTATCTCTGACTGTCCTACACTTCAATTTGTCAATTAGTCTGAACATATCAGCAGTAGAGAGTCTGGAAGATGAAGATGAAGATTGTGGTTTGCTCCTCCTGCCACCTGTAATAATGAATGGAATGTTGAGTTGTATTGTCTAAAATTTACAGAGCTAATCAATCCACAACAGCCAGGGATTAAGATCCTGTGGAACTGGGACAGGCCAGGGGTCCATTGTTCTCCCTTCAGCAGCCACATCATTCCAGAATCTGGTCATTTCAAACCTGGATAAGGCATCAGCCAAATTATTGGACTTAGTGTCCACCCATTTACCAAACACTCTAGAGTTGTGTAACAGAGTTTCCCTGACAATTAATCTAATCAGCACCATGCAATTCTTGCAACTGGAAGAAGTATTTTTGAGTTGCTTGACCACAGCCTCATTGTCACAGAAAAGGCAAATCCTGGAGTTGGGGTGTTTATGTAGCCATAGTCTTATGGATACTGTCACAGCAAACAGCTCTTGATATTCAATGCTGGGCTTTTTTGCCTCCAGGAAGTCAGGGTCCCATTTATATTGAAACCATTGTGATCCATGAAATCCCCCAGCTCCAATAACTCCAGAAGCATCAGTATACCAGTCAAGCTGGTCAGCAACCAGTTCAACAGAGAGATCACAGAAAGGCCTACAGTAGATAATTGGGTTCTCTAAGAAATCCACCCAGGTCCTGAGGTCTTCCTTCATGTCAAAGTTAACACTGATATGGTGATGAGGTGCCAAGCTAGGTGATATCCTACTGTATAATCTCCTAGTGAAAGCCCTACCTGGGACAATACACTTGCAGAGGAAATTGAGAAATCCACACAACTTTTGCAACTTGTGGACAGTGGTTTTCTTGGAAAACAAAATCTCCTGTAGTAGCTCCTGAGCCCTTTTTACCTTGTCCACTGGGATGGCAATAATCTTCCTAACAGTGTCTATCAACATCCCCAAAAATGGGAGACAGGTTGAACTCCAAGTGGTCTTTTCCATAGACACAGGTAACCCAATGTTGTCACATATATCCAAGAAAATTCTTATCTGCTGGTTACACAAAGCCTTGTAGTAATGGATAAATAAGAAATCATCCAAGTAGTTAACATTTGGATGCCCAGCACACTTACTCCTGACTATGTGGGCAATACAATTGCTCACCCTTTGGAAGTGGGAACAGGATATGGCTGCCCCAAAAGGAAGGCACATATCTACAAAGTAATACAGCTTGTTGTCCTTTGGGGACCTGGCAGCCAAAATGAGGAATTTAAACTGATCAACCTTTATGCCTAGATTCCTGAATGCACTCTTCATGTCACTTTTGCCCACTTTGCATCCAGTCCCCCAGTGCATGCATATCCTTATGGCCTCTGAAAAATCAGGATATTTGACTGAACAAAGTTCTGAAGGAGTTTGAGAGTTGATAGAATTTCCATTCCTGGGGTATGAGAGGTGAAAAATCAACCTCACATCCTTTCCTCCATCTTTGGGGACTAACCCAATAGGTGATTGGATAAAATCCTTGAAAGGGGGTGTTTCATAGGGTCCTGCATATCTGCCCAGTTTTACCTCCTTCATGACTTTGTTCCACAAGACAGTAAGACTGCCCACATTGAGCTTTAAGTTAGGGGTTTTCCTTTGTATGTTGGTTGCTTGGCCTTTGTAGCCTATATCAAAACCATTCCTAAAGCTATTCACAATGAATTGCCTTTCCCCAGGATCATAATCAGTTTCTATAAGTAATTGTTCCAAGACATCCACATTGACAGGAGTCACTACCTTATCCAATTGGTAGTTAGTATAGTATAATGGCACTTCAGCAGCTAAAACAAACAGAACAAGTTAATTACTAACATACTAGTCCCTTTGTGCATTTATTTAGTCTTCTTTGAACAGTTATGGTAGGCATGATCTCCAGCATCACAGTAGGAGCATCTGTGAACAAATTTGCACCTGGCTGCACCTTCCTTGCAGTTGCCTCTGTTATATGCCCAACAGTATCTTGGCTTTTTGTGCTTCCTTCCACCAGAGTTGTTATGTGTACTTTCACCTCCTGCTGGGTCCCTTCTGGTTGCAGTAAAATTACCAAAAGTGGGTCTAGGGACAAATTCCTTCATTGACAAGTTCCACATTTGGTTATATATTTTTGCCCAGCTCCTGCTGGGATTACAAGCCATAAGCTGCCTAAAGGTGTAGTCATAATTGGCTACGTTGTCCCAGATATATGTAGAGGCCGCTGAATTGATAATGTAAACGTATTGCCAGATTTCTGCTGCTCTAGATGGATTGGCTTCACTGTAAATCACTTCATAGACCCTAAAACTCCACAAATTCCCCTTTCTGAATCTAAGCTTTCATAACGGGATCCACCTGACAAGATACATGGAAGAAATCATCATCCTCAACAACCTTAACTTGAGGACAAATTAACGGCATGTTCTGATCAGTAAGCTGGTGATTGTTAACCACACCTATCGCGTCTGGGTTTAACTGAGTGAGTTGTAACTGTTCAGGACGAGCCTCACCTATATTTACTCCCATTCCATCTACCTGCTGTTCCCCGGAGGGACCCTGGACCTCTTGAACTAATATAGAATTATTCCTACATGGTGGTGTGTTGACTGAGGCCTTGTGCTGCTCTGCATCCAGAATCAACTTGTCAGCCTTCTCCTTTGCCTGCTGTACATGTGGGTTGTATCCTGATACTCCTGGTTGTGGTTCACCACTCCTTTCCATCTCCCCCTGGAGGCGTATACCTTGAATAAATTCAGAAATCTGGTTAGTTAATACATCTTGGTTCCCAGCATGCGGGGATGCATGAGCGATTGCTGCAACTGGATCTGTGATCCTGCTCAAAGCAGGAGCATAGATCGTAGTGTCTGACGGTGACTTGACTAAAGGGGATCTGGCTGCTGTAGACATGCCTGCATCATTAAACATACCTTTTCTGGGTGTCCTAAAGTCCTGTCTTTCTTCATTGCGTCTCTGCTTCATACCCCTTTTCTCCTTCCCGGCCTGCACCTCCTCGCTCATGCGCTTCTGCAAATACTTCTCAAAAGTGGGGTTACCACGCAAATGATCAAAATCAGGGTCCTTGTTACTAATTCCAGCGCCACTAACTTGCTCTTTAATTTTAATTCTACTAGGTACATGAACTTCTGACCTGACCACGGGTGTTGGTTCCATCACAGGCTCCACTATCTCCTGTGACTCGAAGGCTGCATCGTCAAGAGCATCTAACTCCAACTCGTAGTCATCTAAGAAATCCCTTTCTTCATCCTCATCTACTGAAACAACAATATGGTCCGCTGGTACCGGTTGGTCACTCTGCAAAGGAATTAAATCTGAAATTAAATCCGATTTTTCTCCTGATTTTGCTCCCAGTTTTATGACCTTTACCTTTGTAACCTTTTGCTGCTTGGTTACGGTGTCGGCCATATTGTTTACATTTGGTCCAGTTCGGATTCCTTTGACTTCGGGTTCTACCATCTTAGCTGCTCCTTTATCCAATATAAACTTTCTCTTTATTACCCTTTTCGACTTTCTTGTTGGCTCGAGTCCAGCCAGGTCTTCCTCTCCAACACTTTGATGTCTCCCGCTGACAGTTGCCGATTGATTCAAATTTCGATTGACTTCGCAGTCTCTCCTCCTTTTTCTGGATTTGTGCTCGGAAGACCGAGTACCTTCTTCTGTCTTCGTCTTTGGGGTATATTTACCCATCTTTTCACATAAAATTCAGTCGTGAATACACAACTGCGACACAGTCAAAAGACAAAATGTAGATTTAAATTGGAAACGCAGCTGCTTCCAAGTGAAACAAACCTATGACGTAGCAGCCTTACGTCATCCACACCAATTGATGACGTAGCAAGGAAAGTCATGCTCTGATTCCCGCCACGAGTAAAACTCATTTTGCACGCAAAATGGACCTTTACTTGTGCATTAAATTCAATACCATTTTACAAATCTTAAAACAAACTAACAGTACTTGGATATTTGCTGAGGCTAATGCTTCTTTCCAATCGTACAATAGCGTTGCGTCACTGTCTGTACTTGATCCTTCTGCGCAAGACTCGCAAGTATCCTTTGGTAAGGTCAGCTCGAGAACAAAATCATTCCCTGTTTCGTCCTTCAGTCGTGTGAAAATAATAATTTGCAGATGTTCAAACTTAAATCGGACACCGTGCTAATGACTTCAACATGATGCAAGTAATTCGAAGTCTGTCAGATAAGAAAGAACCACATTACTAACCTTATGCATTCTTTCAAACGTCGAATGACACGTGCAGATGACGGATACGGTAGAGCAGTTGCTGTGTACATCAGAACCCTAAGAATTATGATCATACAACCATTATGTAACATCTAGCTATTTCATGTACATATAATACTATCAATCACATTATACAGAAACAACTTTTTGGTTAGGCTAGAAGCATGTACCTGGGAACTGATGCTTGTCAGGCTTATGTTGGGCAGGTCACAATTGTGAAGACTTATAACTGAACTCGTTAGTGGGCCCTTTTGACATGACAGGTGTGCAGGCAAAATTGATGCATCATGTCTGTGAATATCCAGCGATGATTGGTCGTTCTGGCCTGAACCAGTACATGTCTGAGGCAGTGACGTGGATTTTGAAGAAATGAAACTGGAGACACCTTGATGATTTTTGACTACTGTTATGTTTGGTGATACCATCAGTTCGGAGAATCTACCATTAGGGTTTTCCATCAACAGAGTTTCATCGTCAGATATCAAATCAGATGTATTTGTTGATGGCAAATTTGGAACACTATCCAATGAAATATTAAGTTTCCTTAACTCATCCAACATATTGTCCGGAATGAAACTATTCAAGCTATTTATGTCATCCAAATGGCTTGGGGTGTCGACTTCCACTAGAGTTGGAAAGGAATCCCCCGTTCTTATTGAATAGTGTATCGCGCTTGCATCCTCACTTGAAATTAGTGACTCATTCTCCTCAGAACAATTGTCTGTGGCTGTGTGGCTACTCATTGGAATTCCTGTACGAAAGTATAATTGTTTAATAACTATGCATCATTTTTTTTATATTCTGAATACACCATCATTGTCTTTTAGAAATCAGATATCCAAATTGGATCTATGTTAAATTAAGAAACAATACAAATTAATTTACAATAATCATTACCAGCAGGACAATTTACATTCATCGTCTGTTCAGGACTTGGAAGATTGGAACATGTGTGATAACTCTCAGTTACAGAATACGTTTCCTCCTTTAAAATAGAAGATGTAGTTGTCCATCTTAAATTATTTAAGGGTATTGCTTTAACTCAAAATAAAAGTCTGGAACGACTTATGATTACAATTTGTGTACATGTACATGCAATTTGAAATACAACACACATTCAAAAATATTTTTTGCCTTACTAAGTTAAACATCGTTTTATTCTGAAGAACCGTTTCATCCTGAAGAACAGTCTCCTCGCTCTCACCCTTGAGCATGATATGCGGATGGTCAGGACTAGTGACGTCAATAAAATGTTTTCTGGGATCATAATCTCCTGGGCTCTGAATGTGAAGTGATTATAATATTACTAGTTATCAAAGACCTCCACTGAACTCTTTAATTTGTTTACACTCTGATACAGATAAAATTGCTGAGGCAATGATAAAGAAATGAAACTGAAGACAGTTTATTTGGTGCATTTCCCCTGTGCTCTATGTTTCTTTTTTAAGAATAAAATTGAGATGTATTCATAACTTCAATCTAGGTTGTCTTCCAACCCAAAATACCCTACAAATAGTCAGAATTGAGCAACATCTTGCCATCAAGACGCTTTGGAGGTAAATTCCCCGTTCAAAAACAATTTCTAATTGTTCTTGGTAAATCCCCTGTGTTTTCCCTGTCATTGTGTAATCACACTGGCTGTAACCGGAACCCGGACAGGGCCCTATATTGTGCAGAAACCTTCCACACTGACTTAGACTGGTACCAGGACTGAACGCTAGGAAGTCATTGAAATAGCATTAAAACACACCACTTCAAAAAAGCCTCAGGATCTGAAAAATGGACATGCAACTAATTCTTCCCTGTGTCTGTTCAGGTGCATTCATCCTGCTCTCGGTCAGGTTCTTTCAGGCCCTGGTTACAGCCAGAGTGAATAAACCATTAGTGTCTGTGCCGTGACAAATTTGCCTGAAGCGATAGCGGAATTCAATTTTATTCAAGAAGCGTACAAGTCCCAAATAAAGTATCACTTCAAGAACAAAAACTGCGCGATTACACAATGGTTTGGTTATGGGTGAGAAAAGGTAAATTGGAGTAAGTGCACTTGCCAATTTTGGTGTAGGTGAATGCTTTGGATGACTAAATTCATGTTTTTTCTGATTGCTTTCTGAAAGTCCCATGACTGACTGCTCCAGTAAAGTGATGCTTATCCTACATCCATTTTCTCTAGCTCTATCCAGTGGTGTCTTATTCTCCTGTTCTCAAATATATATTTCAACAATTTAATGCAGTGAAAATATCTTTGAACAGATTTGCATGGTGTATACACATACCATTCCCACATTTCTGCACATTTTATTAATAATGAATGGAAAGATAAATTTGTTCGTGGTAGCCGAGTACGTGGAAGTGAACTCGCAATAAGTGGATTTCAGTGTACATATAATTGTAATGAATTGCCTACCTCGTCCATGATGTTTGGATCAGCTCCATAGGCGAGTAGCAGCCTAATACTTTCACTCCTGCCATACGTGGCTGCAACGTGTAGAGCAACACTTCCTTCTGAACTTCTATTTTTGTGGGGAAAAAAATATTGCGTGTATTTTCTTTTTTACAGTTGTGTCAGTCTATGTATTCGTCAGGAAAACTCATGAAGATGAAAGCTTTACCTAAGATTAGGATCCGCATTATGTTGCAGAAGTAGAGCCAACATTTCTTCGCTGATCCCTGCTGCTAAATGTATAGCGCCAGCACCCTCTTCTGGGCAGTAGTTAATCGCTCCTCCCCATGACTGAAGAAGGTCTGCACACATGCTATACATAGAATTTTTAAAAAAAACCATATGATTGGTCAATTATAAATTGGTAGACCCAGGGGTTGAGGCGGTTTTTCAAAGGTCCATTTTTTACCCTTCACGGCAATGGCCATTCCAATAGGCAAAACCCCGAATGGCCCAGAAACCGCCGCTTGACTAGTCATTTTGACATTCAGTATTCCAATAGTCAGATCTGTGTAAAACAGGCTTAAATTCAGGTTTGAATTCTAATCTAACATACCCAGAATCTTCTTCTTGCACACAACGAATAAGAAGTTTGCATTTCAGTTGATCTTTAACTGACAACGGTTTTTCGTGATCTCTTACAGCTCTAGATGCACCATAAAAGTTGCTGGCCATTTTTTTGTCCTATACAATAAATACCTAGGTTACAAAAAGATAAACTTGTTTCAAAAGTTCCTTGTTATTTGTCTAACTTCAGTGTGAGAAAAAGTTTTTTAAACGGGGATGTACTTGTTATACCGATCGAGTGCACGAACTAGGTTTGGTTGTACTTGGAAACCGTATGCTGCCAGGCTGTATGGCAGTCGTAAGCACTCCCCATAGAGATAAATGTGTGTACCTGTGTGTCCTAGAAAGAGAGAGTGCTGGGTCAAACATTGAAGCTGTGCCTTGCTGGTATGCTGGCAGCCATCTAAATGTAGGGCATGTGAGAAAGAGTTACTGCAGGCTCAGGTCAAACATTTCTAATTTACTTCTTTTATTTTAAATGTTGTGGGACAAGGATTGGGGGTGTTTTGGCTGGCAAGGATCAATTTGATTTAATAAGGTTTTTACTGTGGAATAACAGGATCTTTTGTGGTGGAAAGACATAATTGTATGGCAGTAAAGGGTGTTTCTCTGAGGTAGTCCCCCATACTCAGGGAAGCATAGGAAGCAATAGCATGCCCTCCTTTGTGTCTGGTCTGAAACCACTTTGCATAGAGCCAGTAGGTTAGGTGTGGGAGGGGGGAAGGGCTTTTAAAGCAAAATTTGACATGTTTTAAGTACCGTTTTTTCCCTTTTATAGTCATATTATGTGATTGGGATGTATCTAGAATGATTCCTCATGCTCTAAGCTTTAAAATGAGTGGTCTGCCATTTCTGTAGCTCAATTCTAAGTATCACTTTTGGGAATTTTCTAATGTGAAATGCAAAACAGAAATTCGTCATGTTTTAAGTACCGTTTTTTCCCTTTTATAGCCATATTATGTGACTGGGATGTATCTAGAATGATTCCTCATGCTCTAAGCTTTAAAATGAGTGGTCTGCCATTTCTGTAGCTTAATTCTAAGTATCACTTTTGGGGATTTTCTAATATAAAATACAAAGCACAAATTGACATATTTTAATAACCATGTTACATTCACAGAACACAATTATTTCAATACTATTTGAGTTTATTTTGTATCTTTTCTAGATCTAAGTGGAAGATGGTAGTGACTTGCATAGCATATGGTTGCACTGAACGGATGGGAAAGGATCCAAATGTCTCATTCCATCGATTCGCCCACAAAAATCCTGAACGGTTAAGAAAATGGATTCAAGCTATCAGACGTCAAGACTGGGTACCCACAAAACACAGCTACATATGCAGCAAACAT
>JBCAUG010721889.1:0-12507 GCA_038406175.1 Haplosyllis leylae
TGACTTAGCTCAGGGGTAGAGTATTGGTCTCAGGATCCAGAGGTCCTGGTTTCAAACCCCACTGGGGGCAATTTTTGGCGAATTTTTTTTTGCTCTTTCCTGTGCAAAGATCTGTCAGATAATCTGACAGAAATGCCTATCGTGAAAAACTCAAATGGTCCATTCACAACAACTATTTTCTCAACCTAAAACTCTTGGGATTACGATTTGTGTAAAATGGGTTGTACTGTACCCTATAGATGCATTCATACCAGCTTTTTGTGATTGCGATTAGGTTCAAGAATGGATTGTGTACCCATTTCTTCAGGATTGTGATTGCAATTTGCAATCGCAATAGATTTAGGTTGAGAAAAAAGTTGGTGTGAATGGAACATAACATCAAAAAGGTTCACAGAAACAACGTAGTTATTGAGAACCACCTTCTATTTTTTTTTAATTTGACGAAAATTTGAGGAAAAGGTACTTTGTGTTCAGCGTATGCTTCAGAGCGCGGTGTAACATTATCACTTGCACGACATTCCACAATCCCACTCGTGCAAATGTAAATACTTAAACCATTCCTGTGCGCCCCGGATTATGCTTAAATACATGCTTAAAAGATGTGCTGCGTAACCTAAGGGCGTACACAAATGGACTGGGACTAAAACTTCAGGTTTTTTTTAGATGTTTTAGACAATTTTCAAGGACTTTTGAAATTTAGGCTCCCCATCATCTGCTCCCTGGCTGAATTGAGAATGCAGCATTTCAGGATGTTTTAGACCGTTGTCTGTCCTTGAAACGTAAGGTCAATGGCATTCAGGCAAGTGTGCTTAAAATATTTGTCAAAAGTGTCGAAGCCTCTTTCTCACTTGGGAGGACAGGTCACAGACGTAAAATAGATGTTGTCAATATGGCAATTTACAATAAATTGTTCCCTGCAGCCAACAATTACGATTACTGAATGCAAACCATGGAAAAGTCCACATGGGGGAGTATGTGGAAATGGATTAAACTAATAGTTCAATAAAATTCTTAAAATGAGTGTGTTTTATAGCTCAACTTTTCATTTAATGCATACAGGCATGCATACCAGCGCTGGCTTGTAGTTTACAAAATGCATGAAGTTATTCCTCCTACATATTAATCACTAATTTTTCAAGCGAACTGCTGGTAAAATGCGATGCCTGAAGTTCATGAAGATTTAATTGAAATCTTTCTTACTGCCTTGATATCTTTTATACTTCTCATAGATTTATATAATGTCAAATCTATGTAGCCTCAGGAATTGAAATCCCATTTATAAATGAGGTTTCAGTTGGAACCTTAATTGACTTTATTTTCATGTGCACATGTATTTGAATAATTTATCATGTACTTAGAGAGAAGCATGGGATACATGACTTCAAACGCCAATCGACTCTTTCACTTAATATAGAAATTCTTATACACAGAACTATTTGTTGCTACTAATTTTCCTGAAATCTAAAGTTCGTATCAGGGAATAAACAAGTTCATTGAGAATAGAGCGCATGGATTAACCATTTTCGGATAAGCCTAATTGCTCAGCAACGTAAATTGAGGAGCAATTTTCTCGTAATTCCCCAATGAGAGAAGATAAATTGTTCGATCAGAGAGAGATGACATTTAGTAGTACATGTAAGTATACCTAAATTGGTCAGGTATCGGAACAACAAAGGACAGGGTAAATTAGTTTCCTTTACAAAAATAAATCTCACTAAAAGTGTTTTTTGTAATTTTCAGATCATGGAACTCCAAATAGAAACGGAAGAAGAAATCACAGCTTCTTTTCAATATTGCTGGTTTGAAATGCTATGGATCATCCGAGATCGCTTTGCTGCACTCTGTAAATTTTAAAGGCGTACACAAAACGAAATTAGGATACATTTCCTTGAGGGCATGGCAAGTTTAGCACAAAAAGTCTGATAACATTATCTTTCCCTAAGAGGCCATTTGAGAAATGGCATCAGTAAAGTGATCAAGTAATGGAGACATGACTATATATGGAAAAATTCCGCATTTGTTCTTCCATACCTCTCTACGAGAACAGTTATCTGCAAAAGGATTACAAGTTGTAAGCTCCTTTTTACAACAGAATATTAATTGGATGACATGGAGGCGTAAAGTGAATTTGAAAAGTATTGCAATATATGTCGATGTATATGTGGTGATATATTAAAATATATTCCGGAGATACAAATTCTACAGTTGCCAAAACTGAACTTATTGGAAAACAGAGGCGTCAAGGAAACAAGGTAATGCGCAGCTTTGAGGGATGCGTTACAATAGCAACTTTTCGGAAACAGTCTGGCTTTGGGGAGGAAATTACACCACAATTGACCAATTGCTGTACCAAAATGAGACAGTGAATCGACGCGAAGCCGTGCGCGACGTCATAGTGGGTGTTATCTTGTCTGCACTGGCTCTGGCAGCATGTCTGGGAAATATTCTTGTCGTCCTCAGCGTTTGCACCAACAGGCGATTACGGACAGTGACTAACTTTTATGTGGTGTCACTTGCTATCAGTGACCTGTGTGTTTCAATACTGGTAATGCCACTGGGAATTGTAGTGGAATTAACCGGCAAATGGCTATTTGGTTCAGTACTGTGTGAAATTTGGGTGTCTTGTGATGTCATGCTCTGCACTGCAAGTATACTAAACCTTTGTTGTATTAGCGTGGACCGTTATTTTGCTATTACAAAACCTCTGGTGTATTCCACGAAGAGAAGCAAACGTCTTGCACTGAGCATGATCGCCGTAGTTTGGGTCGCAGCTGTGGCCATTACATGTCCGCCAATATTCGGCTGGCAAGAGGAGGGAAGATTAGACGATTCCTCCTTTTGTACCCTAACAAAGGATCCAGGATACATAATATACTCGTCACTTGGATCTTTTTATGTGCCATTGACAGTTATGGTCTTTGTCTATATCAGGATATTTATAGTTGCAATGAAAAGAGAGAAAAGACTCAGACCTTATAAACGTAACTTTGTCTCTGGAAGAAGGAAATCCGTCGGGAGGACCAGGTCTAACAGCGGACCAACATTGTCGGAAAGTCTGAGTTTGACAGCGACAAAAGATGAGGTGCGCGAGGAGTCGCGAGAATCAGACGATACTGACGAAAAGACGATGGAAACGCGTCTTATCAAAGAAAATGGAAATGATTCAATACGTCGTGGTAAATGTGTGAGTGTTAAAAGACTTCAGGAAGGGCTGGTTATTAACTCCACAATGGCCATGCACGACATTGCCAGAGCCCACAGAAACTCATTGCGCAACACACACAGAAAAGCAACGCTTGCTCACAACGCGGCTACAAATACATACCGCATTCAAACTCTTCACCATCCTAACTCATCGCCTCAGTTAAGCTATCGCTCTACCGGCCATTCTCGGCTGAGAAATCCTAATGAACACACTAACAGCAAAAACCCGGGAAATAATCAATACTTCTCGAATAACAAGAAACAAATTGGACAAATGGATTACTTCGCCAAACGTGACGAAAGACGAAAAGAAAGAGCCGCCCTGCTGAAGGAACACAAAGCTGCTAAAACATTGGCAATCGTCGTCGGGGGTTTCGTAGTCTGCTGGTTACCGTTCTTCCTCATGTATATCATAGCTCCTTTTTGTAACTGCTATATCGACCCCCACATGGAAAGTTTCTTCACGTGGTTGGGATATTTCAATAGTGTGTTAAATCCTGGAATTTATGCTCTATATAATCGAGATTTTAGATATAGCTTCTGGAAATTAACATTTGGAAGATGTCGCAGAAGACGTGATCCAAACCAATTTGCTTGAGACTAGTTACAGTTTAGATTTGAAAATCGTTTGAAACAAGAAGGATTGTTGTTAACGTTGCCTTCATATCAAAGAAAAAAACAAACGCAAAATTCGAAACTTCTATGAAGAAAACAAAGACTTCGTTCTTAAATACTGTGTGAAATTTAATTCTGCAGATTCGCTTTCATTCCTGTGAATTTATAGTAGTTCCATTTATACATAAGAGGAAAGAGAATGCAGAATAATTAAATTGAGCGTTTCCGCTTTATGATTACCTGCAACTCTACGTGCAATACAATATCGCAAAAATGAACATTGTTCGCAAATGTACATTTTGATTTTAAAAGCGGGATGTTCAATAAATTGTAAGATATGTTAAGGAAACAATTATATAGTTTTATTCACAACAATATCTCCTTCTTTCTAAACATTAATTCTTTAACCTTTGACCTCTTTAACACATGACCTCAGTTCGAACTTCACCTGAGATTTTTCTCCTACACAGAATAGGTAAAGTACACCAGAGATTGAGTAAATACTCTGTTAAAGAACTAATGTCACCCGAAGTCTAAAACTGGGTGGCAGTGGTCCCACTGTTGGTTACATGCAACTCAAAGACGAGTTACTAAAAAAGACACTGTTCAAAAATAGATATTGACAAAACATTATAGAGATTACCCCAAGATCTGCATCACTTTGGTTTTCACATTGACTTTTTCCGAGACACAGAGAATTGAAGAATCTATAAAGTGTGTTTATATTATGTAATGGCCTTTCAAATCAAAACAAAAATTTAAAACTGCTGTATCTATGTATGTTCAGATAACTTTTTTGGTAAATATTAAAATCAAAATGTCCAAAAGGTACCATTTGTTTGTCACTTTGCAAATATATAGCAGTGTGTTGCTAAATTGTATATGGTCAAAAAGTAAAAGTAAAATATTCACACGGTCTCTTATCAAGACATGTTTTTGAACCAAATATAATCAGAATAGTGATGACGAGATAAACCTATTGAGGTTTTATTCAATTGACAAGTTTTTGTTTGTATTTTAAGTTAAAATACTTGACAAATGGGGACACATCATGAATACAGCAAATGCGAACAAATGTGCTAGCATTTTGGGATATGACCCTGAATCGGATTAATAAACAAGAGCCAACAAATCGAATTTTTTCATAAATAACACTAAGTTGACAATGTTGGCAACATTAGCATCATATGCTTTGCTAAGTGACAGCAAAAATTCCTGACAAGAAAGTTGCTTTTTATAAGATCAGCCCAATACTTTATCCCTTGGCCATTCAGACACATTGTAGCTTGGGGACATTGACTTTTGCCAATCGTGTTTTTCCATTATATATTATACAATGTTGCCAGATCTAACAGAACTGTCAGATCTGGCATTTTTGTCTTTCAGTTTTATTTTCTTGCACACATCTTGGCATGTCAGTTCTTTTCATACATATCATTAATTAAATGTTTGAGTAATATATTCCACCAAGTTTATCAGTGGCTAACAAATTTAACATAGGAAAACAAGCTAAGTAATAATTGCCAGATCTATCAACTCTGCTAATTATGGAAAAACTCGAATGCATCAATTGACTTGCAGGACTCGTACAATTTAACTAGAATAAGCCAGGCACGACTAAATAAAGGCAGCGTCAGAATGGCCGATCTACTTGAACTATGAGAAATTACATTCAGGCCGTTGTAACACTTGAATGCAGAGCAATTACGTTTTTTTACAGACAGGACGAAATTGGTTTTTGTAGGAGACAACCGAAAATTCCAGCCAAAAATTTGTCTCCAATCAGGTTTTAATTTATAACCCAACCAGCTAATTAGCTAGCTAATAAGACATTGCTTATTGGAATGGACCTGTTAAGGTCCGGTCGATTCTAGCTAAATCATCCAAGTCTAAAAAGACAAAGGGTCTATTAACAGAAGCCATTTTTGTTTCCTAACTAGTACATGTCAGAATAGCTCAGTAATTAGAGTTTTAGATTCACAGCTCAGGGGTAGTGACTTCAAATCCCACTGGAGGTAAATTTTAATGGATGGAAATTTTTTTTTACCAATGAATATTTAAATGAAGTTTGTTAATGATGGATCTTTGGTGAAACATCTCTAGATACAAATCTATCAAAAAATGCATGATTTTCAGAATGAGTCCTGCAATGGATGTGATATTTCTTGATTTTACAAAGAGAACTGCTTAAAAATGCCTTTAAAGTATCTACGTATAGACTACTAATGGGATACGGATTCACTCATCACATCCTAAAAGTTGGAATCTTTTGAACTTCCAATAGGGTGCGATTGGAACTAAATGTATGAAACCTTTAAATTACATTTTGTGCAAGAAATTAAGCTTATCATTCACTTTGACACATATTAAGTTGTTTGTTTGTTGGAAAAAACACTATGATTCTGCTAACAGATGGGAAAAATATACTTATATATATCAAACCGACTGAGGTTTTCGTGTATAATTTTTACATGTGAAGCGTGTGTCAGGAACCACTATCATTGTACAAGCAAATTTATCGCCGATAGGCTCTAGGCAAATTAAACACGAAAGCTTGCTCCTTGTGCGAAGCGACACATTTCAGAAGAAAGGTAGGGATACTTACAAAGAAGAAGACGAAGACAAGTTAATGGTGATATTGGTACAATCAAGTAAAGAGTACCTTCACTTGAAAATCGAATTGGTCAGTAGCAGTGTAGGAATACAGACTACTTTCTGCCGTGGTGTCAATCGACAACTTCACACCAGTCTTGAATACCAAATAAAGACTCCTTAAATTAAATAATCCCTTCACAATCTGACAAACATGATCACTTACTATTTCCTGGAAAGCAGGGTAATCGCTTTTCATGATGGCAAACCAGAGAAAATAACCAAAAACATGAATCTGATTAACATTTCTAGATTTGAAGGCCGGAATATAAAATAGATCGATATTCATTTTAAAGAAATTTGTGATGTCTTTCTTCTGTCTTGATAGTCGTATTTCTCCGGTACATTTTTTGTGTAATCGGTTTCAAATTTGTGGATTTATTTTGTTCTGGTGTGAGTTTTGTTGTAGGACGTTCAAAAATTTTTAAACTGTTTTCAGGATGTCAGCGCGTTTTGACTTATCTGTTACAACACTTTTCTTTGAGAAATTATATTTGCAAGCATACACAAATAAGCAGAAAATAATACTGTACAATTAATTTTTATATCAAGGAGATCCGAGCAATGTTTGAAATTTTTATATTGAGGAATGGCTATGATATTCAGAGCTTTTGCTACAGAAAGTGGGAACATTGCCACATATGTTAAAACTGTAATTATCAAACTCAATTAGTATTTCCTTAATATAATATAATTTCTCGTCGGCAAAAGTGACCTGTCAAGAAAAACACCAAAATACACCAGATGGGTTTGCTTCTATTGCTGTAATCGTTTCCACTATTTTGACTCATTTTAAATATATACAGTTTAAATATCTGAATGCATTTGCCATCGCTCATAATTACATTCCCAAAGAACATGGAAAAGATAATTAAATTGAGAAGATTCCCTTCTCAGATGTTTCTTTTGGTAAGATGATGAGAAAGTTACACTAAATTAAGCCGTATTTAGACCTCCGGCTTTTCTTTACGCCTTCGAATTAGGTGTAATGTATGCTGTCATGAATGAAACATTTTCCAAAACGTTTCATTAACGTTTCAGTACCAGTTATGGACTGGGAAATTAAAACTTCTCTCATCCAGAGGGTGTGTTGGAAACTCGTCTGTTTCTGTTTCTGTTTCTGTATCAGTTGCAAACACCTATGAGACAGCACCGTAAGTGTTATTAACATGTACAGACTACAAACCATGGGTGTTTCTTTGTGAAAACACCTATGGGATATGTCTCAGAGAATTTTTACTTGTTATGGGCTCTATTTTGGAGACATTTTTTCAAAGAAACATCTTAGGGATCTATCATAGAAATGTTATTTTATAAAGAAACACCTAAAGGATGTATCTCGGAAATGTTATTTTAAATAATGCTTAAGGGATCTATCTCAGAAGCATTATTTTAAAACAATGCCTGAGGGATGTATCTTGGAAGCATTGTCTAATAATAACCCTGTATATGTTAATAACATTTACAGTGCTGTCTCATAGGTGTCAGAAACAGAAGCAGCAACAGAAACAGATGAGTTCCCAAGCCACACCAGAGGTGCATCTCAAGAGCCTCAGTTTGTGTTTGAGATTTCAGTTTCAGTTTTGTGTGTTTGATCCAGCTCATCACCAAATGAGTTGCATCCAAAATTTTCAGATCCAGCTAGTTGGCAAACAAGCTGGATCCCAATTGTTTGTCCTCAAACTGTCCATAGCAGCCTTACTTGCTTACCAAGGTTTTGGCACAAGATTCACACTTGTTTACCTATTTCATGCCTCTATATAGTGCCAGACAAAACTAAACTGCAGTGTAGAACAAGATGGGTAATCTATCTTGGACAAAGGCCACAGACACATCCAAGAATAATATGGGACTGATCAATAAGCAAAACACTCATCTTGGAATTTGCTGGATTTTGGAAGTAGACTTGAAGAAACAGAAGTAACTATGACAGATAATGTGAATAACCTTGAAGCCAACTGGTACTGAACCTAATGCAATGAAGGTCACATAGCACATTACCTCACCACAACTGCCACCACGCCTACCAAGTTAAAAAGTTCACCTGATAATACCATGAAAGATAACAGAATCATGATCATGACAATGTCAGGGTACACTGTAAAGTCACACTGTAAAGTTACCAATTTGTAAATATATCAAATGCAAGTTAACAGTATTATAGTTACAAGTTTTTGTTGATCTAAAGACAACCGCAGGTTGTAGTAGCTCCAATGAAGCACACTGTGCCCTATTGCACACTCTACTTAGTCAATTTTTCTTGTTATTTAATAGTCTTTTATTTTAAAGTAACTTTGTAACCTGTAAGTAAGCATTATTATAAGATTTTTGTAGAAACCTATACTTTTTCACATTTCATTCTGCACAAGACTCACACTCTTTGCCTATTTTATACGCTTTATCAACTTTGTTAAGGTATTTCAATGCGTTTTTTTTTCGTGAAAGTGTGATAAAACATTCATTTTGACATCACAACTGTACTCATGAAATCACTATTGAGGATTAGACATTTTTCACAGCGTTTTTCTCAACATCTCTTGTCACACACCTTTGAATTCCTGCTCAGAAGTGATGCTCTCAATGTCATGAAAAATGAAGTCCAAAAAATGTGCAGAAAGTCTACACATGTCAAATAGAAGTACCTTTTACAAAGATTCAGGAATAAAAAAAATCAACTGTGCATTATTCAAACCTTTTGGTCAATCTCACTTAAAATCAATGACAGAACTCATGGAAAGATTGAAAAATTCTCTTTCCAAGCTGAATGAAATAAAGTAGGTCAATTGAACATGGCACATAACTTAAATCAAATCTTGATTGGAGAACCCGTGAATGAATTTTAACTTGGACGCACATTATCATTGAAAATCTACTAATATCACACAAAATGTGACTTGTATTTCGACATCAATCCATTTAAGAACCAGTTCCAAAATACACAAGACACGAAATTGAATCACACGGGTTCGATCCTCAATTATCTTACTGTCTCAGCTGGCTCTCATACCCGGGACAGTGACCTGAAACCAGAATCTGAACTTTGAAAGAAACACATCTTTCAGGACATGTTAACTAATGGCTTAACGAGATCTTCCTGACTGAAAATGTCTGTACCACACACTTGAAGCACTCAACCAACCAGGATTCTGGTCTAAAGATGCTTCTTCTTGACATCAAGACCGACTTGTCCATTCAGAGACAAAATGAGTATCTGAACTAACATGTCTCAATTTGTAGGGGATTTCTTAGGCAATATGATAAAAACGGAACTTTACTTTTTAATGCAATCGACAAATAGAGAACTGTCAAGTTTTACTGGAATCAAATTTTCAAAGCTTTTTAATTAAAATTAGACCTATCAAATTGAATGATATGCATGAACGAGGAAAGGTGATGAATGTATTTTTTGGAATGAATCTGGGGTATCCGTTTCTATTTTTTATTTAGACTGACTAACGAGGGCTAATTCCTCGGAGTTAGGACAGTCCCACCAATTCAATTTCGAACAAGAGTGAAAGGGTGCAAGGGCACAAGGTGAAAGGGTGTGAGGGTGCAAGGGCAAAAGGATGTAAGGGCATGAGGGTACAAGGGTTAAAGAGCACAAGGATGCAAGGATACAAGGGTCCGAGGGTGTAAGGGTACAAGGGCACAGGGTGAAAGGGTGTTAGGACATAAGGGCAAAAATGCATGCCTTTGATCAGAGCATGTGTACTTAAGGTGTTCCCACCACCAAGGTTGTGAGGGAAGGGTGCAATGGCACAACTTTGATTTGAACATGTATAATTAAGGTGCTCCCAATACCCAGGGTGCAAGGGTATGAGGGCCGCCAAACTAAAGTGTGAAGCATGTAGCTTTCTCATTCTTTTCAGCTTTAAATTCTGGAGACTCAGCTGGCGTGGACTTAAAACTAAGCCACTATTCAAAACTTGTTCAAAATAATCATTTTGCTGTAAAAAAAATTAACCTAAAATGTTTACATTTTCTGAATATCACTAATACTCCATATTCAGCATTCCGCGTGGACAACACTTCCATCAACACTTACAAAGTAACTTGGAACATACAGAGTTATTGTAAGACTTCATTAGTGTAATTCAAAGTGCGCACAATAACTAATGACACGTTATCCACAAAATGAGCGAGAACTCCGTCCGTAATTACTAATTCTGGATCTGAGTGCAGATTTAATCAAGAAGTTCTCGGTATTATATTTCCATGGCAAGAAATGTTGTAATTGAGTTATCATAAATACTCTTTCGCTTCTCTATTTAATTACTAAGCAACATGCTTAAGTGAGGGATAATTAAGCAGGGATGGAATGGATCTAAAATCCTAATAACACAATTCCCTATTAAATGTCCTGGTTATTTGTACTCTTTTTGGTTGGTTATTTTGGCTGACCGGAAACCGGCTGTATCTGTTTCTGTATCTGATCTGTATCCGATAAAAAACTACACGATATCATTCTCGGTTGTGCTAAAGTGTATACTAGAACAATCTCGTTAAAACTTAACTTCTACACGAGACTTATCTCGTGTTCATTTGTTAATTTAGCGATGTTCTTCTCGTGTGTTTTTTCTGATAAAGTCTTCACGCAAACATCCTCGTTGGTATTGGATGTTTTAACGAGAATGCTCTCGCATTCACTAAAGTGTTTACTATTACTTTCTCGTCAATATTATAAAATGTGCGAGTATTTTCTCGTAAAGACTTCCTGTCTGGTTGTTATTTATTTGGGTATTTCCTGTGTAAACAAGAGCACGTGGTCAACATGATACATACGAGAACAATCTCGTAAGTAATATAATGCTCGCGAGCATTTCCTCGTGATCACTAAACGTGTCGGGTCAAAGTGTAACCTGGTTGGCCAGGCTAATTGCCCCACCATGTGTGTGAGTACTCAGGATTGTGTATAGTCTATAAATCTCTAATGGCAAGCAACTATAATGAAGATGGGGACATCCCAGTGCAACCATCTCCTGTTTTTGATGGTGAAAAGTGGGTGGACCCACCATCTGGAACATCTGGAACATCTGGTACCTGTACAGACACCCTTGGAAGCACACAACAGTTTACTGCTAGGTAAAACAACAAAAAATAGAAAACATCGAGCCTAGAACGTAATTAATGTTATATAAATACAGGAAATGTTAAAAGAAAGAACTTTTTATTTCAAAAAAGACCATCTTTTTTGATCAGCAGTTCGTACGGTATTTACACACGAAGTTATTCTCGTAGGCATTAAAGTTCTCTCGAATATATTCTCGTAAGCACTTTTCCCCGTGCATGCGGTTAATCTGTACGAGGATATTCTCGTATGCATTAAAATGCTTTCTAGGGACAGACAGAAAAAGTGCAAAGTCCTGTTTCTTTACGAGAAAGCTCTCGTAAATATCCTGAAATAATTTAGTCACTCCGAGAACCTTCTCGAGAGTGCTTTTTTACCTAACTTTTCTGGCCTCGGACTTGGCTCGCAGACATCTTGGTGCACACGAGTAAAATCTCGCAGTAGCTAATAACCGTTACGAGTGTCTCCTCGTAAACATTCCCTCTTACACGAGATAATTCTCGTTAAAAGTGTAATGCCGTCGAGTATATTCTCATTAAAGAGTGTTTATCCAGCGTGTACCAGTGCTGGAACGTGCACACGAGATCATTCTCATCTGCATTATAGTCTACACAAGAACTTTCTCGTATGTACGATGAATTACCTTAATTACCTGAAACATCTTTTGGTCATTTACAGTTCTCAGGATCCGCTAGAGAATGAAGGAGATATAGATGGAACTGTTTATTTTGTGCCGGACAGTAGCTCTTCACGCCGGAAAAAGAAGAAACGCCAACGCCCTCACATTATCATACAAGAAACCCAGTTCTCTGAAACATCTAGTGAATCGGATGGAAACATTGTGGGACTTGAAATACCAAACGTGGATACAGAAAGTAAAGATCATGACAACCATACTAGTGACAGTGATGTAAATCCTCCGCTTATAGAAATATCGCAGCGGCATCTTCTAACTGAGTCAGAAAGTC
>JBCAUG010721900.1:0-12507 GCA_038406175.1 Haplosyllis leylae
AACATATTCTGGTTTTGGAATTTTTGAGATCCGATGACATTTTCGAAATTTTGTATTTGAGCTAACAACCAACCAAGGCACCATACATACATACAGACGCCGTAGTGACCAGATAAGTCGCTCCGCTCGGAGAGGCGGCGCGACTAAAAACATAAAATAGATCACAGGGAAAAGGTTGAGAACACGACTGGGGAAACAGATAATTTTATCTTGATTAGAATGTGGCAACCCCGATTCGATTACAAGGAATTCTCCGGAACCAATAAGCAAAAAAAAAAAAAAAAAAAATTCACATGACATTAATAACTGTTAATAACATCATTACGTAATTGGTACAAAAAAGAGAGAATGGTTCGATCTACAAAATTTTATTTATATTTTAGACTTGGGAAACATTCTGGTTCAGAAAAGCTCGGTAGCAATGTTGATACTTCGGTTATACACAAAGCGCTGTTCAAAACGAGTTCGAGGGAAGAGCCAAGCAGACCGGTGACTTTCACAGTGAAAATATAGGACACTTCACAACTGCGTCATGTATTAAAAGTACCCTGGATAAATCAATCTTTGTTGACTATAATTATGAGGCAACTTTGTAAATATTTATTTGGAGATGTTAATGTGAATACAGCAATGGAGTCAAAGGTGTCTTAAGCGAACTATTTAGGAAAGCATCACTCATTAAACCTGGTTCACACGTGACGAAATTCAACCTAATATTTAGCCGAATAAAAAATGGGTTGAATGTATTTCAGTAGTTCTGTTCAGACATGATGAAATTGCTATGAACACCGCATTTGTTGCCATACAACCCATTCTGTACTTCGGGCTGAATTTCGTTACGTGTGAACAAAGCTTTACTTGTGTATTTTGTGAACCGATTGTCAATTTTGCGTTTGTCAAATTTACGTGTATCAATAAAAGTTATTTTCTAATTTTCAGCTTCAATTTTATTTTCATTAAGATTAATTGACACTGAATAGAAGAAATATGTCGTTTTCCCGTGCTCGACATTAGACTTTTACTAAACAATGCGAAAAAATCATTACAAAATAATTTATTTCTTGCCAGAATTGCCACAAAATCATCACTAATTAGTCTGAAAGGGCCGAATTCAAATCAAAACCTTGCGAAGAATCAGGATGTGGTACTCTACGCGTTGTGTTCAAATACCACATTAGATGCAAATGATAACTGCAAACTTGTGTCCATAAAATAAAGAACAGTAAAGTCAATGCCAATTATTCAGCCTTATTTGTTCAATGGAAGAAAAATGGCAAAGCTTACACAGTAGGGTCTTTTTTCTTCTAACTGGATAATTCCCCAAAAATATAACTAAATTTGCCGTCCACTTGTATCTATTTAAAGTAATCCATAAAACAAACTCGTCGTTGTTACACACTCGTATCTGATAAAAATGGCAGTGTTTCAATTGCGTACAAGTCGGCAGAATACATCCCTTTTATGACACATGTGCGAATATTTCGTTTCAGATAATACAAACTTATTCATGGCAAGGTACAAAGCGTCTGATACAAAACTGCACATAATATAAATTGCATAACTAATAATATGGCAATAAAAACGGGGCTTTACAAATCACTGCTGCGTATATTTACGCTGGAAAAACTTTCACTATCTTTAAAAGCACTTTTGGTGTGATTGAGAAAGTGAGTTTTTGACATTGATAGCAATGACCGCAACCGTACAACTTAAGTAAATCAGCACCACTGGTTGAGAAATTGACACATTTGCATACACGGCTCACTCTAGTAATATATTTATGTCTTTTATGTCACACATATACTTATTAAATCTGACTAGGATAGGTTACTACACAATGAACTATCTGTTAATAAAACGCTGTTTTTCTTCATTTATGTGTAAACTTTTGGTGAAAGTGAAAATATTATGCGTAACTCAGTGGTATGTGACAAGTATCTGAAATAACGGTCTTAATTGCTCCCGTCAGACATAATAGTCGTAAGGGGTAGGGATTTGACTATCTGCAGTTGTTCATCAAAGTATTCAAAAGAAAAATGTTTTCGTTTTTGAAAAACGTTTCTATTCTTCGGCCTAATTCTAGATCGTGTAATGATCTATGTTTTGTGGAGATAAACTTCAAGCAATTCGGTAAACATTGCAAGCGTAATCAAAGAAAACTGATACAATGATTAAATATGATGAAAATGATCGGTGCATTTCAAGGTACATGTATTGTCACGCAAATAATATGACGAATATCAGTGGTAAGAAAATCTTTCAAACGAGTTCCATGTACTAGCTGACTCTTGTCATTTTCTAACGGAAGCTGCCAACAGACTGGCTAACTATTTAAATATGTACAGAAAGAAAGTGTACTTTCTGTACAAAAGCACCATTTAATGTAGCAGTAAACAAGAACGAAACTGTTCAGTCGTGCAACTTTGTCAAACGTATTGTGAATACGTTAAATTGTACAAAAATATAAGAGATTCTCCTACGCAAGTTGACAATCAATTCAAATAACTCTTCCTGAGAAACATTATTCTCAATAAACAGGTAATACTGAACCAAAAAATCTTGTGTTCAACTGAAGACTTAAGCAAATACTTAACGTGTGTATACCTTATATTTACGGGTATTGAAAGTCCACAGACACACACAAAGAATCCACATAATATCGAATCCAAATGGAAAAGCACCAATTTACAGTGTACTTTAATGCATCGTTAAAGCAACTGTTCGTTCAAATTAAACACAGCACATTTTCCCACCCAGAACATATAGACTTTACGTCCAGCCGTTTTAATACATGTACGTGCAAG
Source organism: Haplosyllis leylae (assembly GCA_038406175.1). Lineage (NCBI taxonomy): Eukaryota > Metazoa > Annelida > Polychaeta > Phyllodocida > Syllidae > Haplosyllis > Haplosyllis leylae. The sequence goes on from JBCAUG010721900.1 coordinate 2,805, forward strand.
AACTTAGTTTCTAAAGATAAACTACACGAGTACAAATAATCCAAGCATACTGTCTGAAGCATTCCCCAACAAAACATGCCAACTACGTACAGACCTCTCCTGTGATTCAGTGATCCGCATTGGGTGGAGGTTTCATGCCCATACTTCCCAGAATATTTGATGCAGGCCCTGGTCCACCTTCTTGTGTACTGAGTGATTCCATGATATTCTTAACTAAATTAATATCTACATCCACAGGTTGAAAATCATCATCTTCATCCAAGTCATCCAAATCGTCGTCTTCATCAAGTGAGGCTTTTGGGGCTTTCTTAGGTGATGAGCGTATGTTATCATGTTGCTTCGCTTGTTTGGTCTTTGTCTAAAATAATATAACAAATGTAAAAAGAAAGTCCTACTGCGTGAACTCAAGAGGCCTACCGCCCGCCGCGTAGCAAGTGCTCACTCTGCTGTTCTGTCTCGGGGGGAGGGGGTCACCAGTTCTGTCCTGCTTGGAGGGGGGGGGGTACCCCCTGGGAATAGGGTACCCCTGAAAAGTACATGAGACCTGGGAAAGAACAAGGGACTGGGTACCCCCCCAGGGTGTGGACAGACAGACACATGTGAAAACAGTACCTTCCCCATTCCTTCGGAATACGGGCGGTAACAGCAATTGTTCACAAATTTTGTACCAATTAAAATTTCAACAATCCACTGCGTTAGAAATAGTAGAATAAAAATTAATATTCTAAAACAGGACTCCACAATTGAAACTGGTTGCAAAAGTTTGCATCAGTGGTATGCGTAACTTAAAAAAAAAAACCTTTGCAAAAAGGACATGATTTGCCATTCTTTTTATTCATTTACATCTGCTTCATTTTCGTCATATAACACAATTTGAAATACTTTCTAGAAATGCTAAATGACTGTTCACACGAAACGAAAAAGACACCAATATTCAGACGGTTTCCTGGAGGTGCATCGCAACAAATAAAGGTGTTCATACTTAACCAGTTTCTGCCCATTTATTGGCTTAACTGGGTAATGGACCCATTTACACTGAAATACTAAATACTCTAATACAATATAATATCGTGAAAATATCGGGAACGGGGCTAAATTTCGTTACGTGTGAACAAGGCTTAAGTTCCACCTGTATATGTCAACAGAATGGCTGTATTATTTGTTTTGCAAAAAATGAGGCAGTTGGGGAGAATAAATGTTAATTATTAATTACCACACCCATGCACAACCGGAGAAGCATTCGCGAGATACATGCGAAAACATAAACCCAGACATTTGATGTTACCACGTGAAGTCCAAATCTGCAAAAACGTTTCTCCTAAAATTATTTTCGAAAAATCCCTTGCTTAAATATTATGCACAGACTGGATTTTGTACCTTAGGTTTGGTGGAAGTTGATTTCTGTTTTTCAAAGCTCTTGCCCACTTCTGTTTTAGATAACTCTCTGTCCATTATGTCCATGTAATCTTTAATTGTGGGCTCATCTTTCTCGAAGTCGGCCTTTTCACGTGTGGTTTTTGGCTTTGGGGGAGTTCTTGGTTTCGATTTGTTTGTCTTTATGGGGGCTGCTTTCTTGGGAGGTGCATCTTCGAACATATCATCATCTGATGCATACATATCCATGTCATCTTCTGTGCTTGAATTATCAGGATCATCAAATTCTACAAGACAAGACAAAAACCCTTTTCCAACATAAAATGAACTTCACCCTCTTCTCATATGCAAAAGAAATAGGAAATAACTACAGCAATTTCGTCAGTGAGTATTACACTACATTTTATATACCAAACAAAGCCACTTTATCCAGGAACCTTAGGATACGAAGCTAAACGTAATGGAAAATATTATACCATTCCCATAGCGTAATCAATCGGTGGTGTTAGTATTTTCACACATTACTAAGCTTGATAAGTAGAAAGAAGTACATGCACGAGTATGCACTTATTTCTCTTTTAATTAATTTGACAAGTAAATTTTGCAAGTCCATGTCAATCTCATTAAGACATTAGACTTACCTAAAAGAGACCAAAACTAAGCTTACATCCTAACAGATATCGCAATAAATACAAAACACTCACCAAACATTTTCTGCATGGTCTGTATGAAACTGTTCGGGTCAAACTGAATATCCGCATCTTCTCCTTTTCTGCAATAAAAGAAGCAGGAGTTAAGTCTTCAAGTGGATGACTCATCGCATTTGTTTCAACTACGGAGCGACGTCTTTGGAAACTTACTTGGGAAACTCGGCACCTTCGTGACTAGATACTTTTTCAACGAATGACTTGATGCCTTGTGACACCGACGATAAGTCGAAGCTGTCAGGAGATTGCGACGACGTAGTTGATGGAAGCCCTGATGCTTTCTGCAACATCTCATCCAGTTCTACCGGGCTAATTTCCAGCCACATTTCATCTACATTTTAACGCGTATATTTAAACTGTGTAGACGATCTCATAAACATTTTTTATTATCTGATATTTCATCTCAATCTTTCAGTAAGTTTATAACCATTTAACAGAGAAATGAAATCACCGTCGGGAGGTTTAAGTTCCGTTTCCTGTTTTCTCATTTCCTCGATGTCGAAAGAAACAGTCTTCAGTATTTGTAAAACTTGTTCTCCAGTTTCAGGACCAGTTCTAAAAGAAACCCGCAACATTGTTACTTCATAATGTTCATTTTATCATGCATCTGTTTGAAGGGCTAACTTAAAAGTTTGATTGAAGGGCTATTCTTCATTTCATTAAAATTGATCGCCTCCGATATAAAATTCATATCATTTCACTAATTTGATTTACAGTACTGATGAATGTTTGTACTTACTCCTTATCCAACAAAACTGTGCCATGAAAGTACTTCCTGGCATCATCTAGCAGTTTCTGATACAATTTTGAACCTTCCAGTTCACCCTGAAACAGCATACAACGTAAAATTGTCTTGAATTGCAAATAAAACATGCAAAAAGCAGGCTAAAAGATTCACTACATACGTGCACAATTTAATGAATACATACACAAGTGTTCACCTACAAGTGTGTACCTACCCGGAAATAACCTTTGTCCGACAGGGAAGCGTGAAATCGTTGCCATCTTTCCCCCTCGTGACTATTTCCCTCTGCACCCGCTGAACCACCTTCAGCTCCTTCTCCCGCGTCATACCACGAACACATAATTTCTGCCCCGTGAGCCTGTCAAAAAGTAATTCCACCATCAGGAAGATATAGCAACACACATTTGCAATCATAGCACTTATTTCTTTTGTATTAGTGTTCCCAAATGAAATAGATACACTATAGTCTGAAATCACTTCACATTGTGGGGGTATTTTGTAGTCTGCTTTGTAGTGTCTCCTAATTTCAGCCTGGTATCCAATTATTTGTAAACCTCTGTTTCGAAATGAAATCCTCATTTATGTCTCAACTTGTCATGGATACTGAATAACCACTTTTACCTTCATTGTTGTCGTACTAATCTGGCGATTTTCACTTACCAGTTTCATTCCCAGGTCATGTGCTTTTAACTTGGGATTAGACGGCGACGGGAGAGCAAAGCCACTTCGTCTGTCTAGTTCAAATCTCTGACTAACTAATTGTGCGTACAGACATCGGGTCATGAGAACCTACAAATGCACAAGTACGCAATTTCTTCCTTTTTAAAAACTCTTTCATAATTAAATCAACTTCCTCAAATGTAATTTATCACATACCAACGATGAGCCACGAGGAACCTGATATCTGAGCTAAAATGCAATTCGCAGAACAGTATCTTACCTCCCTCATAACACGGGTACCAGGTCTAAAATATTTCATTGTCACACATGCCTGCAACAAAATATTTAAACTACAGAACTGTGATATTTTATAAATACACCAGTACAGTCTTATCTATGTAATTTGACTTGTCTCATAAGGCCTCAAGGGCTTGGTCAGCGATGTCGAGGGACGTTAAAACACGGCTTTGACTTTATCAGCCAGTAAAAAATAATTCGCAGTTAGATGTTTGTGAGAATCAACAGGTAAAAAAATATATACCTTAAGATCTGCGGGATCTCTGGAACAGAATGTCTGCACTATAGGTGCCACTAACTGAGGTGAATGATCCAGAACTGCCGCCAGGTTGGCTGGTATGTAACAATGAGTTCGATGTAATGCTGTTTTGGCTTTCTCCGGGTAACTAAAAACAATGGAATTTTAAAGCATTTAACCTTCCAAAAAAGACGACTAACAAATAACAAAAAAATGTCTAAAATGCTGAATTGAAAAAGTAAAGCAAGCAATAAATCGGAACAAAGATGTGGGAAGCGGGCTATAATATTAAAATGAATAATATCTTACTCTGCTACTCTCACTGATATATTCTCTTGTATTTTTTCACTCGCCATAGTTACTTCCTGATGTTGACGAATACAGATGATTGCCTCCTGGATGCTGGGTAGTGTGTGCGGTAGAAACGTTAACTCTGCTGGAGTCTCTGGGATGGGAATAATGTGCACTTTGCCTTCGTATATGAAAACCTGTTAAAAGATTGGAATTGATCACAACTAAGAAATCATACACTGATATCGTCAAGGAAACCATATGATGAACTATCTATCGAGAAGGGAAAATACAACCTGTTGCTAACACACTTGGCCTTTGTGGACTACCACAGACAGACTCCCCATTGCTTACTATTAATTCTCCTTTTGCAGGAACAAAATCAATTTTCCTGAAGATGTAAGTATCATTTGGGATTTCGAAGCTACGGCTGCAATGGAAGTCAATAAGGATGAGTCATGAATCAGCTGGTTCATTGCTCTGGGTCCTTCACAAATTGGAATATGCTTTGCAGCACTTCGTAAACTGAACAGACTTTGATGTGGAAACAGTTATACTTTCTTTGTGTTACGTTATGACAATATAAGAAGCACAATAATACTATTGGAATCCTTCATCTTCTTGATATACTGATAATTCTGCTCACTTGAGAAAGCTTGGTGTGGTATTGCACAACGTAAAATGGCAACATTCAAAAAGTGCAATGTCAATCACTTTACGGCTGAACTGAAAAGAAACCGCTCTTTTACACTGTGAAGCACTCTACGCTGACCGTGTACCAATAGCAAGTGTCAAAATTTGCCAGCTTACCCAACATGCCAGAAGTGCTACTTTAACTCCCCCCCCCCTCCCTCCCACCCTGAAATGCAAAGTTGCCACTTTCAAGTCGGACTTCAGATTTACAAAGTGCCACTTTACCGCTAGTTGTTGTAGTTGCACATAGTAACGGATCCAGGTGCAAATGTATTTACAACAAATGTATTTACAACTACCGTACATTACAGTCTTCAATTGTAACATTTCACTGTTAAAAGTAGGTTGTCCCGTCAGTTGATGGCAGACAGAACCTGTGACAGGACAGACACTGCAGTGAGTGGTCTACGGTAGAACTCTCTCTTTCTGGGACCCACTGGGGCCCATATATGCACGACAAAGTATCTCTTGTGGTTGCTGGATCTGTGTGCATAAATCGGTGTTGACATTGGAGAAATGTCAACATTCCGATTAACTTTGATGTGGAATGTGTACTTGGATTATTTGGGTACCCAGAAGATAGTCAATACTGTACAACTGATAATTTGACATCATTAAAATATAGCTTTTTTCATAATCAAATATCCCTGATCAAATATTAGCAAGTCGTTTGATAAAAGTATTGCATAATAAATACAGACTCTAAATTGACCTTTTTAAGTCTCATTCACATTTACCGAGTCAGACTCGACACCAATCCCAAGCATTTTTATTGTCAGTGCAGAAATGAGGCAGTACAATCATAAAATGACCCTACGTTACAGGTTCTGCCTTCATAATATATGATCCTGTAGCACTATAGCACTACACACAAGATGGTACGCAGGAACTTCTATTCTTTCCTCTTGGCTGTTACTTAATAGATCATCAACAGCTGGAAGGAAACAATTTCATCCAACAAGGGGTTGACAATGGACCATAGCCAATCAGACTGCTTGTTTGAAACAGCTTCATCAACATAAAATATTGTTTAAAAGTATCGGTGCAACCAGAATTGATGAATTAGTTAACTCTTTAACAAAACAGCAATAAATAGCCTACCGGTAATACAGAGACCAGGTAAAATCCAGACCCTAATTCTTTGAAAAAACACATTACGAATTAAGATAACAAGCTGTATTCTACACACTGCGGCATTAAGGGCCTAACAGATGATCATGTAAAATAATCTACGTCTTGCGTTTATCTTACTAGTGAAGGTACAGATTTCCCAGATTCTCTGTTGGTCCCGATACAATTTGTGGACCCCTGTTTCCCCACCTTACCAACATTTTTGGGGCAAAAAGCCAAAACCATCCACCAAGGCAACTGACTCTAAACAAGCCAATGGCAATCGGACATGAAATATACTTGACAGACATACTTGCTACGTAAGTACTTCTACATGTGCCCCTTTCCTGAGAACTACGTGGCTCTCATCCGTTCAGTGGTACTATTGGTGCATTACAGTCCCTACTCCAAACTCTAAAACATGACTACTGGGCCGATTCCAACCAAAAACAGTGCCCAGCCTTGCATTAGATCAGAAGGTTAAAGAAACTTTCCGTTATGGCTAAAGCCTTGTTCGCACGTACCGACACCGAAATTTGGCCCGTTAAAGTTTAACATTGTGCTGATGGTGACGGGCACATTGATGGGCAGACTGGGTTCCGCACTTATTCTGCCCGTCAAAGCCTGTGCAAGTGCCCGTCCCCATTAGCACAATGTTAAAACTTTAACGGGCCGAATTTCAGTGTCGGTACGTGTGAACAAGGGTCAAGATGACAAACTGGTTCGTTCAGGAATTCGGGAATAAGTGAATTTCGAAAAAAATCTGCAGGAAGAATGTAAATATCTCACCACTACAAATTGCCAGCTATCTTGATCGTGATGTAAATCAAGGACTAATAAATTCTGGTGATATTTAGATGCTGGTCACTATAAGGATCACACTTTTAGCTATTTTTTCAATTTAATGACTTACTCTATTTTCAGCTGTGTCCGGGTCCAGCCATTTCGGAAGATGATGAGCTGCTTCAATAAGGAGAAATTCCCCGTCGGTATCGAAGACCCTGAAACAACAAAAAGATTCTAAGACATTAATCGAGCCCTAAAAGGAACCTGACAAACCTGTGAGAAACATTAGGTTTCCAACAATTACGATCACTAAAGCTCCGCTCAATATTTCTGTGCCAAGGTAAAAGGTATAACTGTACACCCCTTGGTTTTCGACTGGAAATGTTCATTTGATCGCAGATGGCGAAAAGTAATTTCGCTTATTTGTCAAGTACTCCGCGGTTCTCACTTTTTTCCTCTCAAGAAATTCCCCAACTTTTCCAGTATTTCTGACATTTTCCCTAACATTTTTTCCAAGACACAAACAAACCATTTATTCTTCCAAATGAGCTTACAATAACAAGAAGCTAAAACTGAACAGAGATTATTAAATTGTATTGTACTTACTTTGTTACTTATATCGTATTATTTTCTGCTAAAATTTTCCCCGATTCAACCAGAATTTCCCAACTTTCCCCTGACTTTTTGCTAAAATTTTTAATTTCCCTGACTTTTGCCCGACTGGAAAAACTTCTCATTTTCCAGGTTTTCCAGTACTGGTGGGAACCCTGGTTCTTGCAAAATAAAAAAAAACATCACTACAGAAATTGTTGGAAACACTGCCAAGTAGAAAAGATGTACTTACTTTGCAACGAGGCCATCGAAGGCAATAGTGAGTTGTTGTAACAAGAATACAATGAACCATTCATCTTCTACATTGTCTCCGAATTCAGTTCTACCATACAGATGCGGTGGACCTACACCTAGATTACATACATACAACAATGACGTTAGACTTCTCCACCTCTCAAGTGTACTGTGAAGTGGGTTTTTTCCTGGTTTCATTTTTGTTTTGTACAGAACAGAACACTAGAACCTCATTTTATCGTTATCCTCTTGACAAATCACTTTTCTTACATGTACCACGGTAGTTCCAAAATCGATAACCACAAAAATGAGGGCCTACTGTTGATTATCACAAACTGTGCAACCAGTGTCTTTGGAATGCTTATTTTCTTGATATATATTTTAACCATGAAAAATGTCGCTCCAGTGCTTTTACACATCTACGAGAACTAAGAGTTGAAATAAACACATGCCTTATTTTTATTAATATACCTAAAGAAGCCAGACCTATAATTCGACAATAATGTCTCCACACCCGGCACAAATTAATACAAAGCAAGCAGGGTTAAAAACAAGATAACTAGCAGCAGAAATGTTTTAAGTTCACTTGGCCAAGATTACAACACCACACCTTTTAGGTTTTTTAAAACATTTATTGAAAACTACATTTGGGCTTACAAATGATAATGAGGTGAAATTGACAAAATGAGAAACATGCATAAATTATAATTTTAATAAAACAAACATACAAACTTAGCCTAAAACACTACACTCGCCAAACCTTGCCACACCAAGGCTTGATAAATCATGAATTTAATGCTACATTACAACCAAGACAGGACTAACCCTGGAAATTACTAGCAAACTACCTATTTTTAACAAAACCTGCCATTTCAAACACTGTTTTCTTGAACACTTGCGCTCCAGCCGGACTCAAGGTCATTCCATCATCAGAATTAAAGAACTCTTCTATGGGTACCTTCCCATTCAGGAATCTGACATGCACCTGCAAACACCTGACCTTGCCGAAAAGCTGATCCATTCTATTCACTGCCGCAACAAGCCACCTGTTGTACTTAACTATGAGTGGTTTTACATGCTCATTGTCTACTACTCTAGGCAAACATGTAATTACAAATATTCTACTTTCATTACAACGTTCTCTGATTACCACCACCAACTCCATGAGGTTACGAAAGACCCCAGTTTTTGTTGCCGAATGTAACTGATTACCTCCCAGCTGCACAAACACATATCTACGATTTGCAATGAGCTGATTTTCCTTTATTGCCTTAATTACTGACATAAAGGTTGCATTGCCCACTGCTTGCACTAACCAATGCGTGTTATAGTGTGGAAACACTGATGATACATAATCACCTATCAAAGTCGTATTAAGATTCGTAATGTTCGGTGCTTTTCTTTTCTGCTGTAGCTGTGGTACTTCCTCCTCCTTCTGTGGGACTCCAAACCACTCCATAACCATTGGCACATCGGTTGTCATCCATGTGGGAATCACCATGCTTTCTGGATCTTCTTTCAACTCAACCTTCCTGGAGTCTGGTGGTGGTGGCAGAAAACATCTGACAGTATCTTCTGATCCTCCTAATCCTAATATTGATGACCTGCTGTTGAATGTCTTGTTTTTGTGCATCTGTGAGTTGGACTGTTTTTCTGAAATACATTAGAACTTCTTCTTAGCAAACTTACACCAGTTCGTAACCTTCACACGCATGTCGGTATCAATATACTTTCTGAAGCACGATGACTTCCACGAGCCTAAGTCCATGATCGCAGAATCTGAAAGATGTGCTTTTGCTGCCACACTTGCGGCACCTCTCCCCAGAGAATGTGATGAATATGCCCGTTCATTGGTAGCCCCAACTACTTTCAACCACTGTCTCATTGTTTCCATCAAATCTCTGTATGTTACTGGCACAACTGCACCCTTTTTATTAACATAACTGAACAAGTTGT
>JBCAUG010721911.1:0-12506 GCA_038406175.1 Haplosyllis leylae
GGGTTTGAGTACCCCCCCCAGCTATAGGTCTGATCTGACTACCCCCCCCCTTGTTTAACAGACACACGCCTGTGAAAACATAACCTCCCGTCGTACTACGTACGCGGGCGGTAATCAAATGGCTCATAACCGTTAACGTGTACCAGTCCTACCCTTTGCATTGATCAACAAGGTTCACTTAAGCTGCATACTTTCTTAGTTTTAAAAAGTTTAAAAGATTTTATCGATGATACAATTAAGTCAAATTATTTTAGTTCGATAATATTTTGGTTCTTATGGACGGCTCGTTACGAACCAGCCACATCAAGGTCACAGAAAGGCAGCTCTTTGAATAAAGGGAACACAATAAATTCTACACGGTGGCTGAATTCAAGGCGACCTTTGTATTAAAAGTTTGTAATTGCACACGTGAACAAAGATATTCACAACTGATATGATTTAATACCATAATTAGTCTTATTAGATCAACTTGAAAAACTGACCTTTCAAGACACCATGTGGGGTAAAAAAATGTTTGAACGGTATTAGCCATACATAAGTAAACAGAATTCACAAATACGATTTATAGAGATTCTTTTTCATTTCTGAGCTCCCTGATCGATGTTCTCTTCTTTCCGACAAAAGAAGATAACGTTTGAGTTGTAAATTCCGCATTGTTATTTTCTGTGATCTCATGTAATGTAACAATGACCTGAAGGGGGATGGATATTTCATCTTCTCCTGTAGGTTTGCCACTAAAGGAACTGAAGGATCTTTTTTACCGCACCACCCGCAACAAAGTGTCTGCTTGGGACTCCACAACTCATTGTCTCCGCTCAGGTGTGCAATTAAAAAACGTTATTGGGGGAAAATAATGTCCAATTTACAAAGCACTGAAAGAAGATAAGAAAACTCCATCAAAATGTAAATACGTTTTTATTCTGTTTAGCCCTCTGTGGCACTGACCCATGTATATGTTATTTTTCTAATTTTCTTGTTATTGTCTGGTCAATTTTATCAGATTGTTGTTGCTTACAAGGAATAACTACCCAGGAGCATCCCACCCAAACTAGACGAAGACTATTTGTTGGCTTTATTGGCAAAAAGTTCCTTTTGCATGAAAACAGAACCTCCATTTGAACAACTCAGTTGAACTGTTACCAACTGATCGCGGCAAGTAACTTGAACGATTCAGTTGTTAAAAGTAAGGAAAGTCATGGTCAGGTCTGAAATCTGTTGTGTAGTACGATTCACCTTTTCACCTCAAACTACCCACGATATGCGCAACTTAAAAAACATTCTCCGCTGCATAACCAAAGAAAACTGGTATAGCACGATACAGTATCTGTAATTCTGTTGAAACGACACGTTATAATTTTAGTTCTCTTGGCATTTCGCGCAACAGAATAGTGATTGACTGCCAGTAAAATAATGATTCCGTATGGCATCAGCTATATTCCTTAAACCAAACAGGCACAGGGTTAAATATTTCAACGCAATAAATCAACAAGCAGATCCCCTAGGGAAAAAGTCATGGCTAATTTTATCTTGCGTGTCTAATAAGACTTTAAATATAAAAAGCCCTCTCCTAGGGAAATGCCAGGTTTGAAAATCAGATCCATGAGGGAGTCCAAATATCAAAAGGTTTGCCAAACATTTTGGGTGAATTTCTGCCCTGACGCTCAAAAGATTTTTAAAAAATCACAAAAATAATCAAATATTTGTTGGGGATTTGCTTCGATAGAGTCTCAGGGACAAAATGTGTTACCTCAGTTTGCAAGATGCTAAACTTTTGCGAAATTTCTACAACTGTCATCACATTTGCTACGTAAGTGTTTGTGAAAATATGTGGAAGACAAATTGGCCAGTCAGTACATTTCAGATGTCTGTCAGTTGGCATGGATCAGTGGGCCCAAAAGTGAAAAATAAGGGACACAAACACAAAACCTCGATCTCTTGTCTTTGGGGTGGCTTGTAGGCTATGAAACTATTTTCAAAGCGCTCAACCCGAACGCGTTATCTTCGTTGCTTCCATTGCTACCTCTACAAGATCGTGTGAAAATGATACTGTAGCAGTTGCTATGAATATGTTGTACTGCTGGGTGACTTCAACTACATAACATCTGCACTTCCAAATTTGGTATCTGCTAATTTAATAATGTGGTTATAAACCACTTATTGTAAAGATACTAGTGACTGAGGTATAAGGGGACTGCTTCAAACCAGAACTTGACTCTCTCGATTACAATTCGAAAACGGGTTAAATGTCACATTTAAATTTTTCGTTTTCACAATGCTGTTTCATTTTCGGTGAAATGAAAATTAAATGATGATGTTATTCTTTCTTTTCAATATTCTGAATTTCTTTTAACATAAATTTCATTACTATGTTGCGAAAGAACAGTTAAACATTAATTTCCAAATGTGTTGCGACCACAAATCTTTGTGAGAAACATTTCGACACTCACAAGAGACATTTTCTCCCCAAACGAAAAAAAAAAAAAAAAAAAAAAAAATACAAGCAAGTTGGGAATATATAACAGATCGGCCTGTGTATCAAGCTCCGAACAATAGCACCGAGTACAATCACTGTAGAGTGGAATAGATACCAGGGGTTACGGGGGCAGCATAATTTCTTGTCAAAGTGAAAATAAACCGATTAGCCTCCCTCTCACAACATACACTGGTGTCTGTAGTTCAGTAACATGCTATTGGGAATGAATAGACGAAATGAAAAACCAAAGTTGAATGCAATGTATTGAATTCGGGTAAACATAAATTTTTGTGATCATGTGGCATCTCCAAGAAGCACGTACGAAAATACTTTCACATCACTGATTCAAGCTACCGGTACTTCTAATAGTTTTGCTGGCCTCACGCTTTTGTTAAATCTGAACTTTTCGGCCGTTGAAGATCACACATGTCACAGAATGTAAATTGGTGATTTTTATGACCAAACGACTCTGGATTTCGTCAGTTACGAACGGACATTCAGCCAATGTTTGACCTTAATTTCATGAACGAAATCTATTTTCATTTTACCAGCGGATTTTCAATCGATTCTTTGCCACTGTCGACACTTTGTATTTCCACGAAACTTTCTCAGCTATTTATACCAAAATCGGCAAACAAGACCGACAATACCACAGAGTCAATCTACTGACATATTGTATGAAACCCAAACCCCAATCCACACAAAATAATTACTCTTAATTAATGTGTCGGATTACAACTAGTAATTCAGCATCAGGAAGAGATGTGTTGGCTTTGTAAATAATAACAGGACAAGTGACAGTACATCAGAGGGAGTGACAGGGTAACCATGAATAGCTCCCATCCTGATGGATTGTTCTGGATGGTGATAGGTCAACAAAACTCCAATGCAAATTTCAATAGTTTAATTAATTATTGGATTTATTTCCATGAGATAAACCTTTTCACTTTTTTGGGTAAACAATGAAGTCATTTTACTAACTGATCTGTATCTTCCCTTTGTACTTCCCCCACCCCATCAGGATTGAGAATTTGTTTAAGATTTCAAAGAGAAAGAGCCAACGTTTTGTGTTGAAGAATGAACGTCCACAAACAGTATTTTTGAAAGACAAAACATTTACCAAAAACTAGAGGGTAAACAGAAAGTGTTGGCGATTCTTTGTCGACCTTCAATATGACCAAGACCAGTGTTCAGTGTTCACCTTGACTCCACTTGACACTTTCTGCAGAGACATCCGGAAGAGCTATGCCACAATTAGAATCAGAATGGGTTACATGGAGACCGTGAGGGTGTTTGGAAGGGAAGGGGGTCAGAGGGGACACATAAAAATCCATTAGGGAATCAACCACTTTAGCCGATAAGCCGTTGCAGGGGTGCCATGCGCCCATAGATTTAGAGAGAAGCAGCCAGGCATGCATCCTAGTATAAGGGAGGAGGCACGAGGTCTCTAAATCTATGTATAAGGGAGGAGGTACGAGGTCTCTAAATCTATGTATAAGGGAGGAGGCACGAGGTCTCTAAATCTATGCATGCGCCTAACACAGATCACAAAACAGATACAATCTAAGACAGAACATTTATTTTTTTTTAAAAAAAAATGCATGTGAGAGAAGCCAGGCCAGCCATGCCGTATACACGCTTATACAGTGTACACCCATATTGGTGGAAAAGGCAGGTGTCGCACCAGAGGTGAATCTGGGGAATCCGTTGCAGGCGAGTAAGCACGCAAGCGAGGGAATCCACCCTGGCTTTGAAACCCAGGGCAGACGTCACCAGAAGTCCAAAACAGGGGTATCAGCGGCCCCGCAAAAAGGACATGTGTCCTACAAAAAATTTTTTTTAAAAAAAAAAAATTTTTTTAATTTAACCTTGATATCAAGTAATGCTGACCTTGATCTTCAGATGACCTCGACCTTTTAAATAGGTTCTTGATATCAAGTAATGCTGACCATGACCTCGACCTTTTAAATAGGTTTGAGTGGACACAAACATACAGAAGAAAAGGTTAGGTAAATTATGACATTTATTCATTTGAATAACCATTTTTCTGTTCTTGTGTTTAACTGCTTTCTTTCATTTTCAAAATCGTGTTAATATACTAGAAATACCAATTCTCAATCCTTTTACAAAAAAAGAAATATCTAAGTAAGTTGTTGCTGTTGTGAAAGACCAAATTTACAAATTGTCGTCATCAAGTAAAGCAACCATACTGTTGCCTTTTCATCTATAATGGTTGGGATACGTGGACTGAATCATTTTCCAGTAGTTACGATTACCCGGTCAAATTACATACGTGCCAATTTCATGCAAATTACAATCAAGGCATTTAACTTTTTATAAATCTTTCTCCGTAAGTTACTGTGGCTTGTCTCATTCTTCATCAGCACATCAATCTCTTCTTCAAATTTCAACACGTAAAATTACTATCGTCGCAAAAATACTTATCGTAATGACGTTGTCTGTTGTATCTGCTATTGCAGGAATACGGGTATGTAAATTGCTCTTTGTGAAATACGATTCAAGGATAATTTATATTCATGTTTCCTGAGGGCCTATCAATTTTCTGTTCCTTTCAGTGGAATTCTCATCACGTCCTTATCGCTTTCATGGTTTAGTTTCTTAGTTCCTGGTAACTATTACCGCAATTTTAACTTGTACAGGTTATTGCCTTGATCCTATGGTCATTTTTGTACCACAGAAAAAATTATCTTCTGACTGTCTTCATTGTGTAACACACCATGGCGTACGTCATGATCTCAAGATCACTAAAGAAGGATAGAACAAATCATAAAAAAAACTTTCTCAAGTTGAGTCAAGTTCATGGATAAACATCAACAACACAACACGTAACAGTGACACAACATGCGGTAATCTTTCAAGAGACAGATGACTGGTTTGCATGTTCTTGACACTTTCTGCATAGGTCAGTCAGGCGACAAGGCTGGATGCGCGAGCCTGATGTGAAAGGTCAAGCGGGGGATGACTGGCTTAGTTTAGAGTTCGCGTGGCACTTTAATATTAATATTCTTGGTTTCTTGGTTATATCTTTCTGCAATTCTAACATGTACCAATCTATCATAAAGTTTCCTTTAACCTATTATTATAGGAGTATTTGAACCCCTACGTTATTAAATCAGGTAATGACCAAAAGGAAAAAGGGTAGCAGTTTTGTACCCTTGTTGAAAAAGCGTTTGCAAATTGCGGTCTCACGTGGTTTGTTCTCTTTTTATGGTAGTAAACTGTACAGGAAAGTAGAAATTATGAATCTACTGGAGTTCAAACGAGTAACAGTCGCACGCCTGGCTTGGTTGTTGTTGAATAATAACATTGCACTTTGGCAGAAAGTAGCTCAAACCGCCAAAATATTAATTTCAAGAAAGACAGCTAGACCCTCAGAACGATGATCATCTTCGGTTTTTGGTACTTGAAACTCGATGTTAAGAAAATGAAATTATCCACAAAGCCAGGACCATTGTGTGCTCAACCTCTCTGGCACAACACAGCAGTTTGCCAGAATTTTACAATTAAACTAAAAGAAGGAACTTCACTGGTTCTTCGATGCTCCACTCACTCACTTACTCACAATTTTACATGGCGAAGTTTGGCATTGGGAATGAATAAGCATAATGACCACCTGTCAAATCCGAGGAAATTTGAAAAAGTTATCGTTAACGTGGACATTACCTGTACTAAAAATATCGATTTCTACACAGATCGGCCTGGTGCACTGCACTTGTCAGTAACACTATGACATTCAATACCAGAACCACTAACTTACCGTGAGGAATAGGCCGATTGATAGGCAATGGTGGTGGAAAGCAAAAGCAAAAGTTTCCCTGAATAGCTTTCGGCTTGGCCCTATGGCAATAGATACATTAGTAAAAAGTGCATTTCCATTCCTACTCCTGGTGGTAGTTCTACTGCCGTTGAAATCACTGAACAGATATCGACCCAAAGGTTGCAATGGAATTCTTTCTACTAATACTTCTGGGAACGTATCTATGGGATGTCCCTGCTAACCCTGTACGCAAATGTCTTCTCAGATGTAGTTTAACCATTTTGTAGTCCAGGACGTTACTGTACTTTGCTATGTCGTTTTGTCGGTAAAATTTAGTTGTTTTTCCCATTTTGTTCCATTTCCCTCCAAGTCCCAGCGGCTATGAAAGAAAATTTGCCAATCCTAGTTATTCAAATAGAAATTTACTGGCTGAGACCCTACTAGTTCTTAAATGCAGAGTGGTCAAAAATCGTGACAATGCTCGTTACTTGGTGTCTTGGCTGCTCTAAATGGACACAACATCGCCAAAAGCGTAAGTATAGATTTGCTTTACTTGGCCAAAATATTTGAACACTTGGACTGAACAATGGCAGAGAGCATCGAACAGAACAACAACAAAAAGACACCAGACTGCATCACATTTCTGACAGAGATAGATACCTGGAGGAAAAACATATCTTTGCTGGCCCTTTTCTGCGAATTTACCAGAAAAAATGCAAGCTTATCCCTTAAAGGACCATTGTCCTTCAACAGTTTACTAACCGAAAGTATTTAGCATGTTTTTTTCAAATACAGCCTTCTTTGACTTCAAACAAGAACTTCATTGTGAACTTCATTGTGAACTGATCTATCAAATAACACTACCAAGTTACTTTTTCAACGTGAAGCTTTTTCTAAACTGTAAAATACAAGTA
This sequence comes from Haplosyllis leylae, assembly GCA_038406175.1. Classification (NCBI taxonomy): domain Eukaryota; kingdom Metazoa; phylum Annelida; class Polychaeta; order Phyllodocida; family Syllidae; genus Haplosyllis; species Haplosyllis leylae. Next base: position 7,166 of record JBCAUG010721911.1, read on the forward strand.
CTTGAGCATAATTCACGATATTAATTTTTTTGCACACTTAGAATTACCGACAAATAAAATCTTGGCAGTTTGTCTCATCCATTGTGACTAGAGTAAAAGCTTGTATCCCCTCTAATATTAGCTCTCTTCACTTCAAAATTCAACACTAACAGGAACTTTCAACTTTCTCCTTGGAAAGAAGATATCTACATACATAGTTTGATCCCAAGGTCAAACAGGGACATTCTCGTCGTATGCTATAGTGTACGTGGGGATTAAACTCTCCATCTCACAACAAATGTTCCACTATGTGTGCACTGCTAAAAATTACACTAATCTGCGTCTTCTATTCACAGACGTGGATTTTAATTCTATCTTATCTAATTTTATTCAGTTATGAACAAGGTTAAGTGTGTGACCTTGTTTTAGATCTATAAACGACACATGTTTGAGTAAGAAACTGTGCTCAACCTGGTTTGACAACTTGTTTCGTACTCCAAGTGCAAAAAGACCAAGCTTCTCTTTTGAATTTTAAACGAGGTCGGGTTATATTCATTAAAGATTCAAACCAAACAGTCGAACACTTTTTCTTTACCTCACTGTGACACAGGAAGTGAGACTCTTCTCACATTCATTAGTCGAGAAACGTATCGAAAGAGTTTCTACTAAAGTTTGTACTTTTAAACATCAATTGGACAGCCTGACCTTCTTCATAAACGCCTGTTGCAAATAATTGTGAAATTCGCCCAAAGTAAAAGGAAATTGTTATTACTGATTTATGGCAAAAATCATTCATTTTCCAGTCAATTTACAAAAATATAGACCGAGATGTTTAAATGGACTAAGATGGATATCGACCAAGCAAAGCGATGGTCGATATCTCATTGATGGTCCATTTAAACATTGATGGCCTATATTTTTGACCAATTGATTGGAAAATGAATGATTTATGTTATATTATATGCATCCTTTATGAAAATATGGTATCAAATTAATATATAACAGCTAAATCGACCACCTGGTCAATTTACTGTTAAATCAACCAGGTGGTCCATCAATGAGATATTGACCATCGCTTTGCTTGGTCAATATCCATCTCAGTCCATTTAAACATCTCAGTCTATATTTTTGTAAATTAATCAACCACTAAGGTGACTCTAACGAGCCACCAATGATCTTACATACTTACTTGTCAGCATTTGTCACTAGGTATACTTCATGAAACAACTGTCTCCTATATTGAATCAAAGAGAGTTACATTGCAGACCTGCATTAACAGGTGACGTCGTAAATGAAAAAACTTCAATCAAATAATTCAATGATAGATGATCAAAGAGGTTCAGTGAAGGGAAAGTTCTAAGTTTTGCTACCTTCATGGGGTCGAGGTGAAGTAGAACTTTTCAAGTAATAATCACATTCATTTAACTCTACACACAGTTAGCAAAAGCCGACTCATTTTCCCACTTCATAATGTATAAATAATCACTTGTTTTATGCAACTCACGTTTTAATGGCCTCCCACCAAAAGTCTAGAATTCGTAGAATTTGTCTAGAACTCCTGGTAACAAAGCCTTGGGTATGCCAGCCAGGTGCTGGTGTGGGTAACTGTCCTGTAATAAATTAATTTAATATAAACAATGTTTAAATATTCAGCAAATAACAAAATGGTCACAATCCATGCATGACATTTCATATTATTTACAGTTGAGTTATACAATTAATTAAAAGTCAATTCCAATAGGTATTGACATTTAGTTATCACAGCTGGACTTCCTGGTTCAATATTACTGACAGGTATAAACTGAATATCAAAATAAAATTGCAATTTACATGAATATAGAAATAATTTTAGGTTTCATAATATATCCTATAAAATACTGTACCTTTATTTCAGTCTCGAGTACTGTGCCATGCCCGGCAACTAGTATTATACATATCATTTTTGATACAAAAAAGAAACCAGATATCAGAAGAACGGCGGTTGTCCCAAAACAATCCAAGGGTTTTGTTGCACAGTAATTTTCCCCACCTCTTGGCTTGCGTGCGATTTTAAATTTGGTTGACAAAGCTGTTTTTGTTGTTGAAAATAGACATCTTTGTTTTCTTCTTGTGCAGCGGTCATATCAACTTTTTAACAACAGTCTATACTTTTTTATATTAGCATTCTACCTCCAGAACATTCTTACAGCTTAAAAATATCAAGGAGCGACAAATCAATTCGACGGGCAAAATCATCACTGTTTCAACCTTTTTAAACTTAAAATGATTTTTTAACCTGACCAACTTTCAATTCAACACTGCCATAGCTCACCAAAACACACATCAAAAACAAAAGTAAACCTGTTGCAACCAACATCATGTGGGTTTTCAATCATTTCTCCCAGCAAAAGTAGTTTTTATTCATAGATCTAATTGTGTGAACTTTAGCATCTGGACTTACTGATACCTATGAATCTTAAATGTTCTTCATGTCCCAAAAAGAAATTGATCATCTAATTCAGATTAGAACTATACTGGTCCAATTTTAAAATGGTGGCATTTACACACACACACACCAAATTCTGGCATTTGCGGCCCCAAAGAGGCAATCTTTCTTTAATTTCGTTGACTGGTTGGCTTTCCCTCAGACCCAACGAACTGAAAAATATATTTGTGCTGCCTGTATGGTATTGCCTTACTAATTTTTAAACTCAAAATTACTGATTTTTTTGGGAGTACTTCGTCCACTAAGCATTGAAAAGTTGAATCTGTTAATTTCCAAACAAATTGTTGACAATAATATTTTGTCGAAAGTGTGAACAATTGATCACATGCACATATCTTAGTCTTCGTTCAAGATTGTAATAACAATATATATTAATTAATAATATTTAATTACAAATAAAAAACAACAAAACTCATAATACCGTTTTTAGAGTCTTCATTTTATTCCACACAATTTGCAAAAACAAACATGAAGGTCAAAACCACGTTTTATTCACAAAAAAAGGAAAATGCACCAATTTAAGATATAAAATAACCACCAAAGTACATGCGCATCGCTGGACTATTTCCAAATATGTTATTACCATTGACTGTTCTGTACTGTATAATTTGACCTTTTTGGAGTTCTAGGCTTATGACCAAGTTGCTCCACCCGACTGTGGAACCAGCAAAAGGAACAGCTTCATTGCTTTGAGCAATATTAATTTCATCAACATGGAGACTACTATCGCAATGATTTGTATAATTGAAACAAGCCATTCTCCCATAAAATAAGTAAGTTCCGTCAAACGGAGTAACGTAATTCAACGTTGAGATGTTGAAGTTGTCCCCAACATCAAAGTTTACAGCATCAAAAGGAATCGGTGTGTAACTGGGTGTGACAATATTTTCAGACAGGCTGACGAGGAAACTGGACTGCTGTCTCTCTGAGTCAAAAAAAACAGAAGAAATTGAAACTTTTTCACCAGAAACAAATTTTCATGACGATTTATCAACGTCTGAATTTACCTGAACTTTCAGTTTCAAGTACACTAATCCTGGAATCGTGTTCGTCAAGATCGCCATTCAAAGAATCCAAAGCAGCCTGGACCTCAAGTAGCTGCTCTGTTTGATCCGAAGTAATATTTGCTAGAGTAGTCAAGGTATCCGCTTGGTCTAGAACCTGTAGTCGAGACACTATCTGTGTCAATCGTTAGCTGCTTGGTGCATCATGTATGTAGTACGACAGAAGGTAATGTTTTCAGACGTGTCTGTCATTCTGTTCAGAGGGGATCATTATTCCATGTACACTGAGGAATGTATCTCATGATGCACTGGGACATGGACCCCTTCCTTTTGGAGTCCAAAGTCCCTGACCCTGGCTCCAAGACCACCTCCCCCTTTCCCATCGCCTGGTAGTAAGAACAGAGCCGCGGATTGTGGTCGGTTCGCCTCCCACAGAAAGGCTTTCTTGTTTAATTAATTGTGAAGTACAGTTTAGCTTCAAAATTATTTGTGCTTCTGGCCTTTAGGACACGAATTAATATTTGAATACTTGCTATTTTTTAAATGTCCTTACAGTTAAGCCTTTCATGTTTCACCTGAAAACAAACTTTAATCTTATAATTCTCATACAGACAATTAATGAATAAAACCACACCTCCTCTGTTAATTCTTGAAGATCAAAATCCAGATCCAAAACGCTGCTTTCAATCTCAAGTACTGACTGCTGTGTTTCAATTACTTCATTCTGTGTTTGAAAAAGATCTTCCTCAAGTTGGTCCACCCTGACTTCTAATTCCTCCACAGTTGTGTTGAGGTAGTGGTCAGTACTTCTGTTGAATTATCATTGAACAGAAGTTTTTCGTTATTTCAGTTGATGAAATTTTATCACTATGGATATTACACAATTTGTAATGACTTACTGAATAGCATTTTGTTTGACTGTCGACAGCAAAATACACTCTGAAATGTAATGTCATAACAGAGAGTAATTTAACATGAAATTATTTCATGTGTTAAAAACACAATTTTGGTTATTTAAAAATAGTATACACATAACTGTTTTCGAGCCTCTCTATCTTCTCTTGCATTGCACTAATAGTCCTTTCTTTTTCAGTATCTGACATCCTCAACTCTTCTATTTTGGACTCAAGGTTGTGTAAAATTCTGACCAATTCTCCATTTGTCAAGACCTTTGAAAGTATTGAATGGTAAAAACATTGTTTTGTTAAGAAAAGATAAGTAAATTCTCTTCCAGAAAGCACTGCGGTTCGGGCAAACACCTGCAGGACTTAAAATGTGTAAAAAGTTCGCCATACACCGGGAGATGTCTTAACAATATATGGCAAAAAATCATTCATTTTCCAGTCAATTTACAAAAGTATCATTTAATTGCAATTAAATGAATTTTACTAAACAATTAGACAAGATAATGTGCGGCATTAAGCCCAACCAGATCAAGCATCCAGCAGGAGGACCATGACATCATTTGGAATGTTGATGTCATATTTTGCACGCGCTGCGTCCAACCATCACAGATTGAATCTCAACACCCACCACACCTCCCTTGTCACTAGCAATTCCTTAAATTAAGGCACCTCTCTTGTTGTCACCCCCTGCGGGGAGCTCATTTTCAGCTAGCATATGCATTCAAGGGTCTCTGCAAGACCTGTTCTATTGTTCAACATGTTATGTAGTGTAACGTCATTTGTGTTGAGAATAAATCTGTTCAATTCAATTTATCTTGTTTTGTTGTGTAAAATATAGACCAAGATGTTTAAATGGACTGAGATGGATATTGACCAAGCAAAGCAATGGTCGATATCTCATTGATGGTCCATTTAAACATTGATGGTCTATATTTTTGAACAATTGATTGGAAAATGAATGATTTATG
>JBCAUG010721922.1:0-12505 GCA_038406175.1 Haplosyllis leylae
GTGTTGAGTTGGGGGGGGGGGTCAAACTAAGAATGGAATAACATTTTTGCAACAGATTTCATTGCATTTATGATTGTAGTTTTGAAAGTGATATGAGTAGTTATATCTGTGTATAGTGCAGTGGAACAGATGTTATATTTTGAAGCCAAAAACAGCAAAAACATGGGGGAAAGTTGAAAACACAGGGAAATCTGAGCAAAAACACAGGGAACTTTGACTTGATCAGAGTGTGGCCATCCAACAATTTTTCCCAAAGCTCATTTTAAATCATTAAACCTTTCAGTCTTTATAATTAATATTACCTAAGTCATCTTAATAATCAAGTTTACTCATGGCATATCAATATCCATAAAAGTTTTGCGAAGATAATAATTATCATGGACGAGTAGATTGATGTGTGGATGAGTGGATTTTGAAATTCTCTTGTCTACTTTACAAGTGTCTCTAAAACCTTAACAAAACCCCTGCCCTGACCATGACCAGGACAGGGTACCCCCACTCCCTTCACCCACTCAACCCTCTCCCTTTGGCCAGGACCAGGAAGGGTACCCCATCCACCCACACCCCCAGGACCAGGACAGGGGCCCCCTGCCACGATCAAAACAGGGTACCCCAACACCCTCCCAGTCCTGCTGGCCAGGTCTAGGACAGAGTACCCAATGCCCTTATCCCCCAGGACCGGGACAGGGTACCCTCCTCCCTCCCCAAGTGTGGACCAAGACAGGGTACCTCATCCCCCCCACCCCTGGCAGGACACAGCGTAGGTGGTAGGTAGGCCTCTTGCGTTTTTATGCAGGAGGACTACAACTAAGATCACCTAAATTTTATTCTATTGCAGTAACACACTCCTGCCTGGAAAAGATACTGAAGGACGTTGAAACGGTAAAATCGCTCTCTTCTTTGTCTGATGGGTCTGTCGTACTCTTGTCCGAGAAGCAAGGGAAGACAAAACCAGTGCTTACAAAGTACGACTTACACAGCGGAAAGATCTTGTACGATGGAGAACTGGACTTCACGGCGAAGAGTCTGATTGAAGTTCAAGTTGATGGCATCAATAGTGTAGCTCTACAGAATAAATCATGGTAAGCCCGGTACACTGATAATTTTTGATTTTCTGAAAATTGCCACGTGTCAGATAAAAACACAATTTTTCCACTTCAGGAAATTGTCAATGAATTTTGAAAAAATGTCAGCGAATTTTTGACTATTTCACTCATTTCATGGAATTTTTGTCATGACAATGAATTCTTTCCATTAATAAATATTAGGTTGTGAAAAAAGTTTCACCAGGCGGTTTGTTTGCTCCCTGGGGGGCGAAGGGGAGGGAAGCATATTGTATACTAGGTTTTAGGGTCTCCATCACCTATGGCAACAAAAAGTTTGATTACAACATACAGTGGTTAGGTGTCCCCACCACCTGCAAATAGAACGGTCATCCTATGTACAGTCACTAAACTACAAAAGGCCTTTGTAGGTCCCCACCACAGGCCCAAAATTTCAGGACAAAAGCCGTCAATCAACCACTAAGGTGACTCTAATGAGCCACCAATGATCTTGTCTTAGTCCGTAGTAAACAAATTCAATTCAGATACCAAGTGATTGTTACAGTCTCACATTCATCCTACAGTGATCTTAGTGGTTGATTGATGGTTTTTGCCCCAAAATTTTGGGCCCGTGGTGGGGACCTACAAAGGCCTTTTGTTGCTTAGTGACTGTATATGGGATGAGGGTTCTATTTGCAGGTGGTGGGGACACCTAACCACTATATGTTTTAATCGAACTTTTTGTTGCCACAGGTGGTGCAGACCCTAAAACCTAGTATACAATATGCTTCGCTCCCCTTCCCCCCCCCCCCCTACAGGGAGCGAAGGGAGCGAACGAGCCACCTGGTGAAACTTTTTTCACAAAGTAATATTTATTATTTGCATGCCCTAAACCTGAGTATCACACACAATAGATATCCTACATGTGATTTATTTAAATTTTCCTGATAATCCACATGGGATTACCATGTAGGTCAATGTGGGTTACTATGTGGCTACTGTGTAAAGGCACAATGGTGTGGAGTCATTACCACACAGATTTCACTGAATCACATGCAATTGCTGTGTGGTTCCAATATGACCCACCTGAGTAAAAAATTTCACTCCTTCATATTTTTAGTTATTTTATTTCTTGCCGAATTACGAATTTAATTTTTTGCATTTTGTAGGAACAGTACAATATACTTTCTGGACCATCAGAAGCTGTACAGACATGTAAGGCCACACGGTATGCAGATCAAGGGGTCTTTAGAAGGAATATTTGGCTTCTCATCTCAAATATTCCTTTTATGTGACTATTGGTTAAAAGTTGTAGATTGTTCAAAGTCCGATTTAACTGAAATAAATGTTTCTACAGTTCGTGCATTAGGGATAAAAGACCTGTGTTATTTTGAGAAATACTACGGAAAATCGTATCTTGTTTGTGCTGAAGGTAAAGAGGGTCTTTATTATTATCAAGTTACAGACAAGGATCTTAAACGTAACCAGTACACACTAAAAGACATCTGGAAAGTGCGGGGTCAACTGTATGTCACAAGTGACCCTTTAGATGCACAGAGTTGTGTATGGGCAAAGGCTTTTATTTGTACACGATGCAGCGAACAGATGCGTGCAGATGTTTAATTTATGTGGGGTTCACATTGCTGTGCTGGTGCGGGAGGGTGAAATGGGGATACGTACCATTCGTAACCTCCTCTGGTGTAACGCCTCGTCCAGCCTGCTGGTCGGACATGGAGATAGTGATAAAAAATACGACTTCAGCAGGATAGAGGTTGTACCCGAACCGAGACCATCAACATCTAAATAGTATGGCAACGGGAAACAAATTCCATTTTATTCGGTAGAAATTTCAAGAACTTAGCTTTGAGGAACATAAATTCATATAATTTCCACTTCGAAAAATCGGTTTAAACTCTGCACCATGTCGATCGCGGTACTTGCAAACTGATGTTGTCGTACAAAAAATCTGTACCACTTGGCAATTGTGTCGGATGAATAAGGTTTACTCATTATAGTACCCAAAATAATGCTTGTGTCTTTTTAACATATTTCAATTGTGTTACATTTTCGTCGAAGCAATGCGTAGAACATGCATTAACGTTTTCTACTTTTTCCTCACAGATTTTAAACTTCCAAAGTGTAACTGACTTTTTTGTTCTAGTTAAAATAAAATATCAGAAACTTGCTTTGTAAAATGGGTGTTAAATGCGTTTTTCTTTGCCCAAAAGGCAGTGGCTGTTCCAGTTTTTCCAGAAGAGGGTCGCTAACTACAAAGGTGGGGTAGCGAACATGATATTTAGGTCATCTTTCCTCGACACTGCAAAAGGATATATCAATGGGATGGTAGAAATTCTTGATTCACTTGCAGCTCTAGATCTGAGAAATTTAAATCCAAATGAGGCAAATGAAATTTGGGAAAACTCCGTCATTCGTCTTCGGAAATGTAGGTCATAAAAAAAAATACACGTTTCCGGGAAAACAGTGAGGAACATTCGGGAAGTAATTCCTCACCCGATTCCCACGTGTTCTGCGATCTGAGAAGTCTTAGCTTATCTTCAAATAAGGCAGCGATGGCTGAGCGTCTGGACGATACTACGAACTGTTCCGTATGTTTTGAGAGATACACTGAAGCTGGAGACCATGTTCCCCGTATATTGCCTTGCAGCCACTCCCTGTGTGAGGCCTGCCTCAAGGAGTCCATCAGGAATGGTTCCGTCAATTGTCCAAAGGATAGAAAAAAGCACCGTGCAGCAAGCGGAGTTCGAACCTTCCCTCAGAACAAGTACATTCTACGAATCATCAGGAGAGACTCACAGATGAATTTGAAAGATCAGTTTGAAGTTTGTGGGCAGCATGGCAAAGAGATGTTGTTGTTTTGCAATGAGCACAAATGCAAGAAAAATATCTGTACTGTTTGCCTGAAAGATCACAGTGGACATAGTAATGTGTATCTGAAGGAGAAAATGAAAGATAAGATATTCATGGAAATAAAACTGCTTAGAGAGGAGCTTGAATGTCACAGGAATGACATTTCAAAGGCAAAGGGTGAAGTTACAAAACAGTGCGGTCAAATGGTCTCAAAGTTTAGTTGACTCTAATATGTACCAAATTTAATGTACAGGGCAATTGATAATGTTATATAGAATTCCTAATACTCTGATACTTGAGATAGAGATTAAGATTGCCGGTAGACAAAAAGATCAAGATCATGCCCAGAAGCAAAACTGAGTTTAGTTTAGTTGTTCAGTTGAAAAATCAAACAGGGATCTGTGAACATACTGGATTTAAAAATTAACGGATATATTTTCTATCTCCGTTTAGACAAGCCTTTGAAAAAAAGATTGTTGATCACATTGTCCTTGGCCATATTTTACCCGCATATATGTGTGGATAGGTAATAATTTCAGTTTGGTCTGTGTTTCTGACTGTTCTGGCTATACCTTTTGAACTACTATAGCTAGGAATTTCATTTTTGGCATACAGATACATCCTGACCATATCTAGGTCAAGCTTGAGTATCAAGGTCATTGGGTCAAAGTCAATTTAAAAAGTACATATTTTACCCAACCTTTACTAAAGTTGGAAATCCATGCCAGCTCTGTTTTGAGTTCTCTTTCTCTGTTTCGAGTTTTGTGTACCAAGTTGCACACTGGACGAGTAGGACAAGGTCCAACTCGCACTGTTTTTGGTCAAATAAGGTCTCACTTGCAGCCACCATTTTATTTTCTTGCAAATAGGACGTTTTTTCACAATGTGCGGGTTACACTGTACTATAGCTTGCACATAGCATGTTGCACACTTTTCACTGAAAGAAAACTGTCCTACTTGTTGGTAAATATTTATTAATTTCAATGGCAAATATGTATACAGCTTTTGAAATGGAAAAGAAAAATTTCTTTTACTCAAAAATCTAAACAGAGACAGAGAACTCAAAAAAGTGGCAGTATGCATTTAAAAGTCAAGGTCAATTAAAGGTCAAAGGTCACAAAATATCAAGGTCAAATGAAAGGAAATCTATTTTCTGTCTATTGTAAATGTTTTTGTGGTCTGTGCTATGCGGATTGTATGCCTTCGACTGAAAGGCATTCTTGTTCATTGAATGGTTGTTGCATTGGTTACAAAGCCATATTTATTAAACACAGATCACTGACAAGAAGACTGAGCTTCACAAAACATTTAATGGAAAACTTAAATCGATTGAAGAGTGTATGAAAACATTGAACGAACTGGAAAAAACAGCAATGAAAGAGACACCAACTCAACAATTGGATCAGATGGTCGAAGCCATTCAAAGCATGTCTTCCGAAGTTCGGAAGACAGTTGCTGAACAGGAGAAGTACACACTCTATACGTTGTCTGAGAAGGAGACGAAACGTGGAAAGAAGGACATCAATGATATCCCTCAGCCTAACGTAGCCAGCGAGTCAGGTATGAATACCAACAAACTCAATCGAGATTTTCCATAATGTTTTTTCATTGAATTCAATGAATTCATTGAATTGGATTAATAGTGATGTGTCTATGAAATAAGCAGGTTACCATGAAATAAAATGTAAGGTTTTCTCCATAAATAGACTAAAATTATTACAGATATTCACAAATGACAGGCCGTATTTAATAATGTGCCAAAAAATAGAAAACATAGAAAGTAAGCAATAATCAAGACTAAATGTTATCTTCTTTACATAGTGACAGTCACTAAATGTAGGTGACCTTCTTTCAGTGACATCACCAAATTTTAAATTCATTGAATTCATCGAATTCAATGACAATTACGGAAAAACTCGACTGTCTTCACAAACTAAGGCCTCACTTGCACAAAGGTGTAAAAGTGATACCAGCCCTATTTTGGGTGGACAAGGAAAATAATGTCCCTGTTCCGTATCATCTTGTCATATGTCGTATACATGCTTAGTAAATAAACTTAAACCATGCTGTAAGCCGCAGCTTAATACTGTATGTTCAGTGATTGCTTTGGCATATATCAAGTAATGAAACTTTAAACTTCTGCATTCAGAAACCAGAGAATATCCTCTCTTTTGATTAATTTATTGGATTATTTGCATCATTTCTTTTTGTCTCTTGACATCTTAGTCAACGTGGTTTCTAAACATACATATGTCACAGTTTATTTCCCAATTTAAGAAAATTGAAATTATAAACTTAGAAGTTTCATTTTCTTTACTTACTAAATCGAGTTTTTCACAATCACATAAAGTTGGCAATGTTGGCATTATTGCCAACTTTGTATTCCCACATATTTGCAGTTTTCTTCTTTATTTGCACCGATTGAAATTAGAAATCAAGGGGTATGTGAGGATTCATTTCAAAGTTAAATCCTTTGTTGAACCCATTGATTTTTAATGGCAGAGCTAAAACAAAGTTGGCAATGTTGGCATTCTTGTATTGCGGAGAGCTTGTGAAAAACTCTAAGGGGGAAGAAGGGATATTGAGCTAGTGCACAAAATCAACATGCAAGTTCTACATGCTCAAGCTACATTACGAAACTGCACAGCTTTTTCCTTTTTGGTGCGATAATAATTCAAGAGCCATTATGTCGGGGAAAGAAGATTATGGGATTCACTGCAAGTTGTCATTTATGACAAATCTCCCGGCCATCATCTCCGAGCTTTGACTATTAACCCTCCAAGGAAATTACGCACAAGAGTGGCTGAAGAACTATTTATTTCCTAAGTAAAATAGACTCAGAAAGCTTTACGTTTGTCGTACTGCTAAATAGAAATCTATTTTTGTTGATCTCATTTTTCTTTTGTTTTTGCTGGTAACTGGTGATAAAAACGTTTTTCTTTGACAAAAAATTGGGAGACACAAGTCCTTTTTGAGGGTCCATTGATACCTCTGTTTTGGACTTCTGGTGACGTCTGCCATGTGTTTCAAATCTGGGGTGCATCTCTTGCTTGCACGCTTTGTTACCTATGTGATCCTCAGATTCACCTCTGGTGTGACACCTGCTGACTGTATACAGGTCAGCATAGCAGCTGAGCCCTTTTAAGCTATGTACATGCAGATCATGTATCTAGAAGCATTGGTGAGGGTTTGAACTCACAACCGTGCATGTCACAGCACAGCGTTGTAAGCTATTCGGCCACTCTGGCTCGGCTGGTGATAAAAAACTCAAACCAATTGATGCTTTACATCAGTGTCAGTAATATGCCGAGGCAGAAATCACATTGTCGGTTCTAGACGAAGAAATCTTGAATGAAGGTTTCACCCAGTGGTCCTCCAACAAACGCCTTCAACTATTATCTCAGTTTAGGAACCATTGCACAGAATTCTAATGCTCTGATTTAAAAATGGCCTTTTTCCTTCTGACGGAAACAATGTTCTGATTTGTTTTTGTAATAGGTTGTACAAATAAGTTGAATGTCTCTTGAATTCGAGAGATTAGTTGATCCTCTTGATGAAATAGTGACCGTTTTGTACACAGATGTAGCGTCATAATGTCACGTCGTAATCTGGCATCATTACGTCATTTGATTCGAGAGACATGTTACCAAGACGTTGGCTTCTTCATGACATGAGATCCCATCCCACCGTTTATTACCACCACTTTGGTATCGTGCAAATCGTTTAAAAATTTCAGTTGAAACGAAATATTTGTGAATACTCTTTTACGGTTCTGGACATGATTCCACATCTAAGAATATAAGAGGAATCATTTTATTTCCAAACTACAACACGTTCATTCCAATGTACGATATAGGAGAAAAGAGAGAATTATGGCAGGCTAATTATTTATTGTAAACCTTCTCATCTAACAAGAGTATAAAAGCCAGTTGAAGAGGAAGAAAAAGATAATTTCACAGCTAGTACTAGAAGAACTCTCCTTATCAAAGCTTGAACATGACTTTTCAACCGAAAGCTGTCATCAATAGGAACAAAACAAGTGAGCCATAATTTTCACTTTTTCCTTGATAATATTGTTACAGAAAGCATTCTGTAAGAGGATCCAAGTGACGACAGGATTTAATAAACTTGTAGACGAACCGTTTCTCTGTTAGGACTCGGTCACATTACGCGATTTTTTTTCTGATTGCGACTCCGATTCTTCTTATCACAATGAATGGGTTGTACAGGACTCAATGGAAGCGTTCACACTGTGTGACTGCGACAACATCGCCACCTCCCAACTAGCTCATAACAAAACAAATCGCAATCAAAAAATCACAATCAGGGCTCGTTCACACTGTGCGATTTTTTCTGATTGCGACTGCAATTGTTTTGGCTTATAATGAGGAGTTAGTAATGTTGTCACAGTCGCACAGTGTGAACGCTTCCATTATTGAGTCCTTTACAACCCATTTGTTGCGAAAAGACAAACCGCAGTCGCAATCAGAGAAACCGCACGGTGTGAATGAATCTTTAAGGGAAGCTGCTTGATAGAGTTACTGACTCAGTGATGAGAAAACTTCCCTTCGGCCATGACAGCTCATTCAATACAAATTAACCAACTTGACTACACGTCATATATGAAAGAAGACAGCCATTAGCTATTGAGGCACGGCTAAAATAGGAAGTCTACTGCAGGTTAGCTTGAAAGGATGACTAGTGGGGTGAACTTCAGTCCATCCGCCTTGAACCATCCATAGTGAACGTGCCTGTATCTGTACCAACTTGGGCTGATAAGCAACATGACCTGGAAATACATGGACGTAAAATTAGGAGGAGTTTCGTGTGTGATTACTGCTTTACGGAACCCGAGGTAAGGACACCTTGATCGTCACTTCTCTGCTCTAAATCATATCGTTCACTGGGAGGCGGATCCAAGTAGAAGGGGACACCAACCCTCGGGGGGGGGGGGAGAGGCGTCAACATACACTTTTATAAAATTTTCCAAAATCTGCATGAAATTGAGAAAATTTTGTTCCATTGCGGGCGCCCCTAGTTCCGCCAATACAATGGTTCAATTTGAGGGGACGTAATGCTTTTTAGAATATGATAGCAAAAAACACGAAAACTGGAAATATTGATGAGAAAACAAAGAATGTCTTCATGTTATAGTTAAATGAAACATTGTCACTATATATCTAAAGGCCTGTTTACACATTCCGACCCCGTCACCGTTCCAGACCCATTCTGCCCGTCACTATTGGAAAAATTATAAAACTTGACGGTGACGGGCACGGTGACGGTGTGGGGGTCGGAATGTGTGCCCTCATGTATTTCTAAATTCAGTTGCTGTACAAGCAATCTGGATTCAATCCCTAGTCAAATCTGTCAATTTTTGAGAATTTTATTTTGTCAAATGTATCTAATTAACGAGAATAATGAAAAACTCGAGTGGCCTGTCTAATCGAATAGGGATCAACATTTTCTATTGCTCTGCCGCAATGGTTGTTTAATGCTGTATTTCCTTTATGGGCTTAATTTTATCAACGAGAATTATCACATTATTCAGACGTAGCACCAGAGATTAACCGGTTTGCTCTGAAAACCATAAGTGACATCATTTAAATTGTTAGGGTCCCTTCACACTGAGCGTTAGCATCAGCGTTGACGTTTTGTAAGGAACACATCTATTTCAGTTGATATGTTTAGAATGAGTGACTCTGAGGCTGACGCTCGTAAATGGCTCCCAGACCCATTCCAAGTATCAACGCTAGCGTCATCGTCATCGCTGCCGCTGACGCTCGGTGTGACCATAGCCTAGGCTCCATTCGCAATGAACGTTAGCAAAAGCATAGAGTTAGCAGATAGCAATATCCGCTGAGACGTTTTGCATCACTAATGGTAACCCCATCGCTAAGAGCTCGGTGCGCACGGACCCTCAGCTGCTCCCCGAAGTGTTTGCGTGCTTGTCACAGAGTGACTGCAACGATCGCCACTAAATATTTAGTTTGAAAAATAAAGAAATGTTCCAATATGATTAAACTTAGATGAGCAGATAGACGGTTCTACAACGATTCTGATACTGAATCATTTCAACTGGACAAAGTTGGTTGATCAAGGGAACTATTCAGACCACAACCTTTAATAAAGATTAAATGGTATGAAGTGCGTGCATAATATATTTTGATTTTTGGTGGCTCGTAGAGTCACCTTATTGGTTACTTCCAGGTGCCCTTAACATCCTGTCCAAGCCCTTAACACCTTAGCAGTTTTATGAAATTAGGCCTACTTTAACCTTCTGTCATTGGTTAGAATTTGTTTACAGAAGAATGTTGTCGTGACGTCATTATATAGATGCCACCAATTTGGTCAAGACGCAACGTCATATTTTGAGAATTTTGTTCATATAAACAAAGGCTTAGATGTGGATATTAAACCAGATGAAAATTCAAATCTGAAAGAAAAAACTTTTTTTTCAATTTGTTTACATTTCAAGTTACCCGTGAGACATTATCACCATTTCTATTTCCATTAAGTGAACAAATGTTCGTATCTGAATTAAAGTGAGTGTACTGTGTGTTGTACTTGTTTTTGTGATGAAAGAAACACAAAGGTAGTAAGAACCTTCATTTGGATCCAACCTGTGTTAGACCCTATACACACCAAGCGATGCTGCTAGAGTTACCACTAGCTTTGCTGTTTGGAAAATGGGGACATGTATGGGACCCATTTGTAATGAGCATCTCTGGCGGCAACTCTAGCGGAATCGCTTGGTGTGAATGTTGCAATTGAAATCAATGTATTCCTTTCCAAGTGGTGCCAATAGTGTCAACTCTCTCGCCCAGTGTAAATATACCTTTAGATGTGTAATAGTGTGTATTTCCGACACATGGAACTTTTAATAAATAAATTATTACCTGAAGCATTGCCGACTGCTCGTCAGTTAAACTTGCACCTGAATCAGACAGAGATTTTTAGTATATTTCTGAGGTAATCTTTCAAGGTTTATTTCTCATTGTAACCTCTGTAATATCTCTTTTCCGAGGAGATGTGAAAGTTTTGGCCTGCACTTCGTAAAGGTGAACCATGAGAATTTCTATATCTCGTACAAAGGACATTGATATAAAAGAACGTTGAATTTGTTCAGCAAACTGAAGGGTTGCTCTGATATTCCAAGATTTTCCAAAAGGCTTGGATCTTTTACCAGGTGTCATGCAGGAAATCTTTAAATATCAAAGTAATCTAAAAGTATGCTGGAAAAAATTCAAATGCCACTTTGATTTACATCGTATAAAATACAATTGTACTGTAGTATTCTTTTTGAGATAACTGTTTTAGTTGTTACCGCCCACGTACGTAGTACGATGGGAAGGTCCTGTTTTCACGGGCGTCTGTCTGTTCACAAAGCGTGTTGCCCCATATTCATCCCATAATACTTCCACTAGTCCCATGTCCTTTCCAGGGGGTACCCCATCCCTGGTCAGGTCAGAATGGCGGAGTACCCCCATAAGGGATAGGGTACCCCTCCCCAGCAGGGATGGGGTACCCCCTGACAGTAATGGGGTATGCTCCCCAGATCCTGCCCCCAGGATAGGACAGCAAACACAGCACTTGCTACGCGGCGGACGGTATGCCTCTTGCGTTCACGCAGGAGGACTTTCTTGTTTACTTATGATTTAAAGGCGTATATTACAGGCGTCTGTCTGTTCACAAAGGGTGTTACCCCATATCCATCCCATAATACTTCCACTGGTCCCACGCCTGGCTTTGGTTTCTCGTTCGGTACTTGACGGATCCAGTCAGAGATTCCATACAAAGCTAGACAGGGATGGCTGGATTAAATCAACCCAGGGATAGTCTGTGCCAAATGCCATGAGCACTTGATTGCACACAAACATAAAATTATACAAACATCCGCAAAATTACCCAAACATCCATTTGAAATCTTTTACTATACAATAGGGAACTGACTTGCCTAGCGTATGGAATAAATATATAACTCATTAGATACTGCAAATAGTTATATCAATGTTTGTTGATTTCTTTAAGTCAGTAAGTCACAGGAAAGAACAGCTAATGCTCCGTTTACACCAAGCGTCAGCGTCAACGCAGACTCAATGCTGCAATGACGCTTGCAACATACCTCCCATTGAAGACAATGGAGTCGCTGCAAAATGGGTTGCGGTCCCATTCTGGAGCGACTGTTTTTGTTTCCATTAATTTCAATGAGAGCTGTGTCGAAAGTGTTGCAAGCATCATCGCAGCATTGACTCTGCGTTGATGCTGACGCTTGGTGTAAACGGGCCTTAGGAGAAGGTAACTCACATGGGTTAGTTCTTGCCACTCGTTGGTTGTCTTCTCCTTGGTGATGTGTGTGATCGGATCGGGCACCAGCCTAGAATGATTCACAGTTTGGTGAAATACTGTTAATTAAGGCCTGAACAGTGTTCTAAGAACGAAACAGAGGTTCCAAACACAAACACTAACTGAGGCGTACAGGATACACGATGATGTTAACATGAATATTTTTAATATATGTAAATGCTCAAAGACCTGGCAAACCGCTCTATGGCGTTTAATACCGTGTCTGAACTGATACAGGGATCCAAGTC
>JBCAUG010721933.1:0-12505 GCA_038406175.1 Haplosyllis leylae
GAATAAAGAATTTCTATTGGATGCAATCTATTTGTTTACCCTGCAAAGGCGCTATCTAACAAAGCAGGAAAAGCATATAAAAAGCCAGTAATGGACACAAACGCAGACGTTAAGTGTAAACAGAGCTTTAGCCATTCGTAAAGAATGATAATGAGGATAGTAGGAGAGGGGTATAGAGGAAGTGTTGTAGATAACAGTTACTTAGATAGTCACTTTCAAAGGAATTGATATCTCGTAAACAAATAGCCTCATCAAGTAACTACTGGTGATAAGACTACCAATATCAGGAGCCATTTAGCTGAACAATCACTCTAAATAATTTATCTCTGGACATATATGATGGCAGAACACTAAATAGTGATCCGTCAATTCTGATTTTTAGACAGCTTCTTTAGAATCTTATTGTCAGCTGAGGAGAAAACCCCAATCTGAAGGAATGTACTCCAGATGACAGATGTTCTGTCAGAAGGCAAGGACAAATATTTGGAAGGAGAGTGTCTTTTCTTTATTTTGGGAGAAAAAAGGACAAATGACTGATTACTAGATGTATCAACTTTTGCCGCATTGTCAACAGATGCGGAGAGCAGTCACAAAAAGTACAACGCAAATAATGAACCCAAGTTAGAGTCAAACAGAATAAGTCCTGTGTAAAAAACGCGTTATGCGCATGATTTCTAAAATTCACCATGTTTTCATTCTTTACTTTGCTTTCAATTCAAAATACTTCAATTTAAGTAAAATTCTACCTCAGCCGGCATCACAAGTTTTATTTTAATTACCAAAACTTTTTATTTTAATTATTAAAATTTCAGTTTAATTACCAAAACTTTTACTTTCATTATCAAAACATTTATTTTAATTATCAGCATTTTTACTGAAATATCAAGTCATGCATACTCTGCATAGATCTATGTAAATTGAAATGTAAAATGCGTGAGATAAAACGAGAAACTAAATGCTTTTCCTAATATGAATAATACTGCTGTCAACATAAATTTAAATATTTCAATAAAGTATTTCCAAAAGCAAAAATTTCAAAAGTTGATTTATTTCTAATATGTAAAGATATAACGCAAACAAATGATATTACAAAGAAGGCAAAATTACATTACAAAGAAGGCAAAATGTTCTCAAGCAGTTTAAGAATTGCAATTGTTTCGAGCTCTGAACCGCCACCAATGGTTATGCACAGTACATGGATCAAAAAGGCTTGGCTGCCATGCTGACCTCTATACAGTCAGCAGGTGTTGCACCAGAGGTGATTCTGAGGAGTAACATGCAAGTAAGAAAAGGTGCAAGCGAGAAATCCACCCTGGCTTTGAAAGCCAGGGCAGACATGACCAGAAGTCCAAAAACAAGGGTATCAGTGGCCCTACAAAAAGGACTTATGTCATGCAAAATTTAAAAAAAAAACAATTACAATGGAATTCTGTTATGACATGCGCCACGTTGCCATACCAATATGTGAAGCCTTGATTTATCCTGAGACACGTAGACTTATTTTGACTGACGTATTGATCCCAAATTCACCCCGGAGTGCCACACCTACTTAACTGCTTGAACGTATTATAAGCCCATGGTTGTGACATTCTCACAGGTATTCATGGCTCATGGTACTATAATCTCCTTTCGGACAGAGAGGTCACAGAAATGCAGTGAATTGTACTGCCAATGGACACCCAGTCAAAATACAATAACTGAGTTAACATTAACATGAAAGTCAGATACATTACCATTTACATGCATTCAAAAACCTTCAATTAAAGCAAGGTTAAAAATACCTGAACGTAATTCTGAACCTCATCAAGCAAACAAGGTCATATCGTATTGTAATTACGTCCACTACCGGGTGTACCTCAGGGTATACAAGTTCGGAAAGCTAGCACAATAAGGGACTGTTAATACCCAGCGAAAACGAATGCAAAAGCGAAAGTTCTATTTTATATTTATTGATACATTAAACTCTGTGTGAAGAGTTCGGCAGGTGTTGCACCACAGGTGAATCTGGGGAATCCATCGTGCGCAGGTGAGGAAGCACGCAAGCGAGGGATCCACCCTGGCTTTGAAACTCAGGGCAGACGTCACCAGAAGTCCAAAACAGGGGTATCAGTGGCCCCACAAAAAGGACACGTGTCCTCAAAAATAAAAAAATAAAAAAAAATCTGTGTGCACCATTGGTGGTGTTATCACCTTCGTTTTAGCTTTCTGTGAGTGGACCTTAATCTCGCCTCAATGAATAAATTTCCTATTTGTCACTATTTGTTAGTGTCACTATTTGCTAGTAGATCTATTACTATTTGCCAGGCTTACAGTCAAGTGTGCTCTAGTTTCTCTTGAATGCTAGTGGCATCATTACCATTTATTTACTATAGCCCGAGCCTTCTGTACGGGTGCTAATTTACAATGCATAGATCAATAACAATAAATATTTAACCATCCGTATTTGAGGATGACGATCCGTCCTTTCAGCTCGGATCGGACTGAGAGAGATTTATCTAATTAAGGATTGACGCCTTCATCCACGCTTGATATTCGACTGGTGTTACGGACCAGAAGTCCTTCCTTGTAGCTTACTGACATTTTTACCATCCGCGTTGGCGGTTAGGTAATAATTTCACTCAGGTCTGTCTGTGTGTCTGTCTGTCTGTCTGTTTGTCAGTCTGTTCAGGCTATAACTTTTGAAGGTCAAGGTCAAATGTATTATTTGTCATATTTCACTATTTCACCTAGCTTTCAATTCTACATGTTTCTATTCCACTCAAACATTTAAAAGGTCAAGGTCATTTGAAGATCAAGGTCAAGGTCATTCAATATTAAGGTCAAATGTTAAGAAATCAGTTTTATGTGTCAGATTGTAAATGTTTTTGTGATCTATGTGTTATGCGGATGGTACGCCTTCAGCTGAAAGGCATTCTTGTTGTCAGAATAATTCTGTATAATTACACATTGATACAAACTGATCTGACTTGATGAGTAGTAGATGCAATAGGTATTGACATGATATACAGAGTCATTCCAATGCGAGGGGATAACTAAAAATTGTCTGCTTGCGAGAATGGAAGGCCTGAAAGCTACATGCGTCCATTCATTTAGTACGAGTACCAATCGAGTATCCAGTGTGTTAACTTCCCTGTCAACTCTATTGAAATTCACAGCACATCAATTTGTTAAAAGTTTTAATGATCTAATGTAACTATCACACGCCGGTCTCTCAAGAGCCAATAGTAAATTCCTGGGGGTATTTGAAGTTATGTAACATTTATTGCTGGCTCGTTAGAGTCAGCTTAATGGTTACTTAGTGGGAATCATAACATCCTGTCCCAAGAGATTCATGAGCCTTTGGCAGTTTTATTATGATTAGATCAACTTTAAGCTGCTGTAATTGGTTGGAATTTGTTTACACCAAATGCTGCCATGACATCATTTTACACGTACCAGCAATTGGGTCAAAGATGCAACATCATTTTTTCTCTTATTACTCACAAATTTTCTAAAAAATCAATGCAATTTTACTCGCATCTTTGAGAGTGAAATACCGAAAAAATAACAACAGCAATGGAAAAACAACCGAAAATGTCATTATTCATTTGCTCGAAGAAAATAACAAGAATAAAATTAAAATAACAAGGTGCCTGGGATTTTGTAGTTGGCACTTTACACCACCAGACGTGAAATTGTATAACTTTGTTTTTGTGGAAACAAGACGTGTTTCGATAGGTCTCCGCACCTGATGCGCCACTTCACCACGGGTCGTATTCAAACGGGGATGCTGACCAAGTGTCTGGAAAAATCTCATGACCTCATGCCAATTAATAGAATATCAATAGGAAAAAATGCTTACTTACTGACCAGTAGTTCAATATAGAATACTGGTCAGTAAGCAATTCTTTCAAGTGGAATATTGAATCATTGGCTAACTATCCAACTGTAAACGTTACTAGTTTAGATGCAACAATTTTGCTTAAATCATTGATTACCAGATGTCAGCTAATAGATTTGTACTAAAGTTAAAATAGTGGAAAACTCAGGTGCCGTTTTTCCTATTGATATCCGGTGTTAATGGTCATGAGGTCCGATGAAATTGTCGCTCACCTTGGCCAGCATCCCCATTTGAATGCGACCCGTGTCTACCACATAGAAATTGTCTCATACAAACCACAAATGAAGCGAATTTTCGTAATTTTTGGAGAAAGGAAATGTTATCTATTTAAAGGGACAAATATCTAGGGAAGGTTTGAACAGAATTCATGAACAATTTCTATTTTGCATTCAAAATTAGACTAGAGTTTTTTTTTTCAAAATAAAAATTTCTGTTTTCCAGACCACAACCTGCAGATCATCAGTCAGAAATCTTAACCATTACACTAACAAACCAACTGTTGGTGGGATATAGCTTTCAGAAACATTCATTCATTCTTCAATGGTGCTAAGTAAATTCTTCTAATTAGACCAATCCCTTTCAAAATAGGAAAAACTCGTTCCGCTTTGCTTCTGCATGATTATATCCCAATCGAATTTTTCATGATAAGGAAATCTAACAAATCTGACAGAGACACAATGCAATTTTGAAGAATTATCACAACTTAAATTTTAAAAGTAAGAGTGATTTAATATTTCCAGTACTTGCTAGAATGTATGTACTTCACCCAAAAATTTACAGATAGAATAGTTAGGAGTAGAAATTCATTTCTAGATCTTTCAGATCTAACAAATCTGACAGAAATGCTTTCATTAAAAAACTAGAATCCAACGACGTTTCCTGGTCATTCACTCACTCACGATTAATTATTACGATTTTCCCTGAAAAAAGAAGGACGTATAAGTGACTTCTTTCTAAGTCACTTCTAAGTAACCAAAAAATCTGAAACAAACTGGTGAAAGGAATCATGGCAGGAACTGCAGAGAGGGCTATGGATTACGGTCGACATATGCAGAGAAGGCATTTACACTGCGAGTAATGGGATTGAGGGTTCGATGATGCATGACATATGTATTACATCCAGGTCTGGGGGATTACAATTGACATGTTCAGGCTGAATTTGGCTGAATTTGGCTTATTGCTAAAACTGAGACATATTCAAATTGCCATCCATTAAGAGAATATGGGGAATTAGGCAGCAACCAATCAGTGGTCCGCCGCGCCACAACCCCTGTTCACTAAATCTGCAAAGGTGTGAAATACGGAATTTAATTGGCCAGTTTGTACAGGATTTCGGTGTCATAATTCACAAGAAATCTCCTAATAATAATGCAACATCAAGGAGATGCTAAAATCATCCATTGTCTACCATAGCATGACCATACTGAGACTTGTTGTCTTGATAAAAATGCTTCTCTTTTCTGGTATTGCTTTGTGGGCGATAATTTATAGAACTCAGGGTTAAGATTGGTATTTTGCAAATGACATACACATCCCACACAACAATTTCAATTCATGATGCCGTAGAAAATAAATTGACTCAGTTTTGTCTTTTCCACTCACGACTGAAATTATGATGCCACGCTGAGGGCGAATAATGCATTGAAGTTTTAAGTCGTGATTGCCACGTTGACAACCGTTAGCACACTCCGGAAGAAAGATACATACATACACGAGTTTTTCCTAAATTGCCAGCAACACAAAGTTGACAGATCTGGCAATTACTTCTTTCCTTATTTTTTCTATGTTAATTTTGTTACAGTCATTGATAAATTTGGTAGGGTATGCCACTAAAATTGGTAATTAATATATTTTTAATGTATATAAATTGGAAACAGTGAAGAACCTAATAAGTTTCAAAGTAAATTTACATTTGTAATGGTATATCCAAATTTAACTCATGTGATGAATTTCTCTATCTATCATATTTTCAAATTTAGGCAAACACAAAAATGGCAACATTGCCAACTTTGTGTATTATGGAAAAACTCGATTCTACCCGTTGGCATGGCTTAAATTTAACCGCCTAGTGGGAGATTATCTGAAAATGTCTGCGTGATTCTGTTGTCCGAAATTTGTCAATTTAAAAACTCAACATGTTTCAAAGCCACAATTTTTCTCCATAAAAATTAAATTTGTCAATTTCATACCTAAATGCATTATGTGGTATGATGACGATGGGGTAATTGCGGCAAACCAGGTAAAAAACTGAGCATTACACAATCAAATTCAACGATAATAAAGTCCTGCGAGTCCAACGATGTATATGTTAGTATACATGTTAGTGATATACATCGTTGTGCGAGTCCTGTACCACTTTATGCGAAATCTCGCTTCCCACAGAACGATTACTGCTGATACATTGACAGTGAATATGTATGTGGCGTAGATTCAGGATTTAGTGCCTCGGTTAGTTGATGGATGGGGTCCAGGACTGTACATGGAAACATTCCCGGAGTCTCCTCCGTCCATCCTCTTGCAGATAGCCAGGAATCAATAGCGTGGCGAGCAACAGCAAATATCTAACTCCCTCCTCATCAATCAAACGAGACTTTTGGAAAATACGTTACCAGTTAGGACATCCAGACTAATTATATAAAATAAAGCATTACTTTCTATCTGGCGTAAAATCACTGATCATATGTCGAAAACATCTCTTTAAACACAATTGAGTTTGTCCTATTTGGATATTTTCACTAAATTCAGTGAATTCTAGAAAGCTATTATTGTATAAAACATAGCTGGTCTTTGATGTTGTGGTAAAAGTAGTTTTTGCATCAGCAAAAATTTAAAAAACTCTAACCTATCTACCCCCTAACCTGTGCTCTGTGCTCCACTATTGCCACATGCTATGTATCACTGATCCGTACATTGTGAATGTGCAATTGAACTGTGATCAATAGCATGGCAGTTGGCCAATTGCAATACATTCTCACAGCCAAGTGGACCATGGAAACTTTTAGAGAGATTTACTAGTATTTTAAATTTGATAAAACTGTAAATTATAAATGGAAGTAAAGTAATCTTATAATTATTTTTATGTGAAAAATATTCATTTTCACATTGGAGACAGTTTGTAAAGTTTCAAAAAGTTTCACCATCCCAATTTGAGAAAAATGAAGACTACCTTTGATTTCAATGGAAGTTTGGCTTATCTTTGGGATGAGATTACTCATTATTCAGCTGGTGAATGTTTATTAAAATTTCATGTCATGACATTATTTTCTTCAAATGACTTATGTTAAATCTTTGAGTGGCGAAAGGACTACCTTAAGCCGAAAATTGTGACAGATTTTTAAACTTTTGAGACACGATATCACTTTAGTTGATTTTCGTAAGTCTTCCGTAAGATGGCCAGAAGACACCAAAAAACTTATTGTTTTAATGTCTTTAATATTGACAAGTGAAATCAAACTTCTAAATTTCAGAAAACCTCGCCTGTCAGTACAAGACACTCTTTCATCTAACAATCTCAGGGAATGTGAATGAAGAATTGATGGCAAAAAGGAACTTTATGTCTGGTGGCTCGTAAATAGTACTTAAGTATCTGAAATGCTCTCTCAAGCTCTCTCCCGACGTATTCCAAGTAGAAAGTCTCCTTCCACATTTCAAGCAATGGTATAATTTCAAGAGAATGCCAATGAAAAGCATTTGATCAGTTGAGATTTAAGTCTAATAATCAGTCAAAACTGGTTTAGAGTTTTGAACAGTATATTTCTTGTGGCAGCTTTCTCGAAGCAATTTCAGAATTAACAACAGAAAAAAAGAAATCATAAATTTTATTTCCTATATATTGCTGATTTTTAAGATGAATAAAATCTCAAATAACTAGTTCTGCAGAACTAATAATATTCAATTCAACCGGATAATTATTTTATTTGAATTTTAATGATACAATAATGATATTATTACTTGTAATCATATTAATCTATTTCACTTTCCAAAAATTCAATTCACATTTGGAAAATCTTTAAACAAATACTTTACGGTCCTAACAGAAAGAAATAAAGATTCTTTTAAGCCAGGCTTAATAATTTTATTTTTTATTTGAGGAATATTGTTCTTCAATAGTGTAAATATTTCAAGGATTCAGACCAATCAACTTGATTCGGGTTTTTCACGATACACGCTTCTGTCAGATTATCTGACAGATCTTCATACAGGGAAGAACAAAAAAAAATTCGTCAAAAATTGCCCCCAGTGGGGTTGGAACCCAGGACCTCTGGATCATGAGGCCAAAGCTATGCCAACTGTGCTAAATTACTATTTGGTTGTCTGTGTGAATTATTAAGGCCTTTATAAAGTAATGCTCTATTGATTCTAAAAATGAACAAAGTCCAACATGTGAAGGGGTGCATGAAACAAACTTCAGAAATCTCCTGCCCAACAGATTCCTGCCTAGCTCAGTTGGTAAGGCATTAGAGTGATGATCCGGAGGTCCTGGGTTCCAACCCCACTAGGGACAATTTTTGACTATTTTCTTTTGCTCTTCCCTCTGTAGAGATCCATCAGCTAATCTGGCAGAAACGTGTATCGTGAAAAACCCGATTGTTGATATTTTTTGTTCAGTTTAAGTTTTATTTCTTGTACTAGTCTTGACATTTCAGCCATTTAGTAATTAATTAGAAGTAACAGTTTCCAGGAAATTTATTTGTCATTTCAATTAATTTTACAAAGGAAACAAATGGAAAGAAGAGGTTGGCAGAAATGACAACTGAGTGTTATTGGTAACTATAGAGTTCAATAAAGTGACCAATACTTGATGCTTCTAAACATTGTACCAAATTATAATGTGTTCATTGTATCAGAATTGTTTTCATGTGTGAAATATATGATATTTTTTCAGCCAAATTGGTAGATGAAATTTCTCATTAAATCTTTGAGCCAACAACTTGATCTCACGGATTTGTGTAAACTCTGGGACATTGTCTTTTAAATGTTGTCCATTCCGGAAATCACAAAACACCGTTATGTTACCCAAATTTGATGTGTCGCATTTAAGTAATTAGTTTAATTAGTCAACTGTGCGTTAAAACAGTTTCTATTTGATTTCATCTAAACAACTCGACCGTAAGGATAATAATTCAAATTATAAAACAAATATTTAAGAGATTCTCTTTGTTCATTCATTGTGAAATAGAATGTCCGCCATCATTCACAACTATCGGTGATCTGACCGGATGTTACCACGTTGTTCCACAGGAAGTCTCTTGGGATGAAGCTGAGGCCGCTTGTCAAGCTCTGGATCCTCAGGCGCATCTTGTGTCGTTTGAAACAAGAAAGGTACGTGTACATCTAGTGCGAAGTCTATTTGGTCCAGGGTAGAGCGACCTCAGGTCTCAGGTACGGCTGAGTTACTTTAGTCGCTACGGACAACTTTTCAGGTGCTTCCAGAAACCTCAGTGTTTTAGTGGCAGGGCTTAAATAAGTATATAGCCCAAAAAATTGAATGATAAATGTGAAGTGCATTTCACTCTTTCTCTCAGGAACTTGATGTCGTCTCAAAACTTGTTTCAATGGAATTTGGTCGCTTTTTCACCTTCTGGACGGGAGGCAAGGATCACGAGGAAAACAATCAGTTGACCTGGACAGGTCAGTAGAATTAACCTTACTTGACTACATTGTCTGCTTCGATTGTGTAACCTACATTTGCTCATTTCCACAACTGTTATGTACACATCAAATTTTCATTGTAGGAAATGGTGAGGTGGTTTCCGTTGACCCTGATTTCTGGTGGTATGATTATGGACCTTATCACCCTCAAGGAGACTGCATCAGCTCATACAATTCTAATTTCGATGACAGGCTCATTTCTGATCTGTATAATGAAGATTGTAACAGAAATTATGCCTATGTTTGCGAAATCCATTAAACCCTTGTAACAGTGCATGTGCGTATTGAGAAGTATACTCATTCCCCACCTAACACACAACAGAGAATCATAAAAAGTATACTCGGTAGGTGGCAAGCTACATAGTTGGTATTGTTGCACGAGAATAAAGAAAATTTTCACCGATCAAAAAAAGTTAACAGTAGGACATTGAATATACAATATACATAAAGTTGCATCACAGTCATAAGACAAAAAAGTAGATTTAAGAAGCAAACACAGTAAGGCAAAAAAATGTTCAGCAGTCTCACGCATCGGAAACTCTCGTTGATTAATTGATGTGAATTTGTTTTCAGTTTCGTCTTTGTACCGCTTCTCTGTGAAATGATACTGTTATAATTTATTCAATATTTGCAGTCAACCATACATTATTGTATCAGTTCAAGTATTAGAAAATTGTTGTCTGAAATAAAAGCACGAGAAACGTTTGACAAAAGAGAGACGTAAAACCGTCAAACATTGACGACACAGTGTTTCAGTTGCCAATGTACTAGTTGTAAGCACATGCAGAAGTAGCAGTTTGCTTTAGGGATGAATAAAGAGTAACTTACTACTAGCTTTTAAACATTTTGTTGCCAAAAAATTAATAGATATTGATGAAAAGCTCCAGAATCGCGATGGCAATGAATGACTTTGCTTTGGTCCTACTGTTTCCATTTACTTTCTGTGTGGCCCATCAAGGGTTGTATATTTTAAATAACAATAGATCAATTTCCAGCTGTACTGTTAAGCTAGGCTTCGTATTATTTATTTCTAACTTGTTTGTGAAGAATTTCGTGTCTTTTTCTTAGTTAACACAAAAAGTCCTCTGCATGAACGCTAGAGACATGCCACCCATGCCACACAATGTTAATATGTAGCTGTAGAGCCTATATTCCTGGAAGAATGGGGGCACCGCCTAGTCTGTTTCCTGAGGCAACTCTTCATAAAACCACGTAATGAATACTAAGTATGAATAAAACTGCATACACCTGGAAATTGAAATGAAAATTGAATTGGTTCTGGTCCAAGAAGTGCTTGCCAGCACTAGCACTTTAACTGAGATCTTGGCACGTCTAATTTCAACGTATTTGAATTGTTTATTTCTGGATGAGAAAAACGTGAGAGATATTACAAATGAACGGCATGTCTCTGGTTCAATCATGAACTTTCTCACTCAGGAACGAAGAAACGTGCCACAGCTCTTGAGAGAGATTGAATCCTTCTGGACGGGAGGAAAAGACCATGATGGAGATGATCGGCAACTTGGACCGGTAGGTTCTACCGTTCCGTGTGAAAGTTGCGGGTGTAAATGTGACTTTATTTATCCAATTAGTGGCAACTGTATTCATCTTTTTTAACTCGAGGTTTAATCATATTCACCAAATCAATTAGTGTTGTCTGTGAACAATCACCACAAAATTAAATAAACGTGACATTAGTACCTTGTCTGGCAACACAATCCAAAGTTCAGCAGTTAAATTCTGCAAACGGGATCCATTTTTGAACATCTATCTCACAGGAACTGGAGAAGAGATTCCCGATGATGCCGACTACTGGTACTACGATGTCCCTGGTCATCGATACGGAGACTGTATTTTCATGTACGCGAACACTTACGACATGACAAATAGGAACTGCGACGATAAACTTCCCTATGTCTGTGAAATCCACTAAAATTTCAATTTAAACTCATGCGATGTATTCCAATGAAAAGACACTACCCAACTATCGCGTTTTCCCTAAAATAGATCATTCTGCCAGAATTGTATTAGTTCAATATACTATTGGATCAGTTGTTGAAATTAATTTTTGTTAAAAAGATTGCACAAAGTTTTGGGGAAATGATATTGAATGTATAGTAATATATAGTATTTTTGTCAACTATTTGGCAAAGTTTTATTTAACCATTAAGTTTAATGGCACAATAAGTGATCGCTTGCCTGCTTTACCAGGCAATGAGCAAGATCTTGGTCAGAAAAACACAGTCAACACCTACTTGTTTTACTAAGTGTGCAAGGTGCATGACATTGTCTGTTTAGGAGACCAGTATGGTTAAAACTGGTGTCTTAGTTAAATTTTTGTCAAAGTTTTGGCAAAGATTTGGCAATGATTTGATGATAATGCAGTTACCATCTAAGACACCAGTTTTAGGCAGAAATGTCTGAAACTAAGATGTCATGACTTCTCTGCATTGGCAGACTGGTCTCCTAAACAGACAATGTCTGCACATTTGGTGAAACAAGTAGGTATTGATTGAGTTTTCATGAGTAAGATCTTGCTCATTGCCTGGTAAAATAGGTAAGGGATCATTTATGATTAGATAAAACTTTGCCAAATATTTTGATAAGTATTTATCATGTTTTTAATAATATTTTACCAAATCCTTGTGAAATCTTTGCCAAATCTTTGGAAAATCTTCAACAAAACTTTAATTCAACAACTGATCCAATTTTATATTGAACCAATACAATTCTGGCGGGATGGTCTATTTTAGGGAAAACTCGCATGTCTCAGGTTGCAACAAACAGCCAGTCATTTATATGAAATTCAACCAAAATATCAAATCTTAGTGACCGATGTGTTTTGTCATACATGAGGACATTTTATTTCCAAATAATGATAATGATAAGCTTTTCAGGTAACCTCCTGCTCCTGGTGATTCAGCTGGAGTGCTAGCGAGTGGTTGGGCCTGGTTCCATGTTGTTGTCTTGAAC
>JBCAUG010721944.1:0-12505 GCA_038406175.1 Haplosyllis leylae
TAGTCGGTTAGTGAGGCAACTATTAAATTGTTTGGATGAATTGGTCCAATTGGTCTAAAATGTATTTTGAAAAAACCAGATTGATTTGTGAGGGAAAACAAAAACGTGGAGAAACTCGAAACCCTTCAGTTTTTCAATGAAAATAATTAAATGTGATTTTGCCTATTTAGTGCTGCACTATGCAGCATAGTGGAACAAAAACAATACAGAATTCTCTGGGCTTCAGCCAACCAGGCAGACATGTCTATGCATGCATGCTACGGAGACCATTCAGCCCTGGACCACATATTTGTCAAAGGAGAAGACACTTCACGTACGACGGTGGTGGAGGTAGGGGAGGGCAGTGGGGGACGGGGAAGGGGAGATTTACTACCGACCATACTGCAGTGGAAGGCGATGTGTTTCAATACATCATCACACCAGATCCGATTCAAGTTTTGTCATACAATTCTCTCGTCGTTGCCCGCCAAAATGTGCCTATCATGTCAATCCTTACTAATTTCACACTGGGTTCATGAAAGGAATTTGACGTCGACCTCTCGCTGATTGGCTCCACAGAAATGATATGGAAAACTTCTTTCGCACAACGTAATCAACCGTTGAAGCCATATTTTCCATGTTGTTTATTAAATATGGGCTGTGTGTTACTGCGTGACATTATGCCACAGTAAATTATACACGATCAGTGTAAAAACACATGAGCACGCCCACAACCAAAATATAAAGTATTTCACGGTGGCCTTCAGCCACAAAACCATAAACAAATGCAAATGCCACATTTGTCTACTTAGTCTTATTCCCGTACATATATGCAACCATCTGGCATCTGTGGAGCCGGTGTGGTGATTTTAAACACCCCCACCTTTTTTAAGGCCCCCGTGGACCATTTTAAGTGTTGTGAGTGGGACCCATTTTTCATAAATGTTTATTTTCTTCCAATTAAATTATTTTAAAAGTCATCATAATGTTTGATATTTTAGTGTATTTAATTAAAAAGCAACTTATTTAAAAAATTTAAAAAATTTAATATGATGAATTTCTATACTTTTTATAGATAAAAGTTAATAATTTACACTGTAATTAATATATAAAATGAAAAGTAAAAAATATAATAATTATTATAATTATTTGGAAGAATTATCACTGCTGATTAATTATGTATCATTTGCAAGAAAAATTTCCAATATGCTTTTCATATTTAATTGAAAACATTTCTATCAGGGGAGAAGGTAGAAGGGGAAATGGTGCATTGAGCTGAGGACTCAAGTGTTAAGGGGAGCAGCCAGCAGAGTTGGACCTCTGGTCCTAAGGTTAAGGGAGGGGGGCCCATTATTTTCAGGAGCATGCCCACTTAAAATGAAGGAGGGGGGGGTCGGTAAACGATACTACACCAGATTCATTGAGAATTACACAGGGCACACTCGGGCGCCTACTGGAGTCATTTTCTACCTGTTACATCTTTGATGTTTTTGATTGCGAGTGTGATAAAAGTCTCGTGTAATGTGTGTTATCTGTCATTCTCTTTTAAATTGGATTTTGACCACTAAGGAAGTATAAATTAAAAAGGTGTGCTCAACGTTTCAACTAGTGGGCGTCCGCCAATTGGACTTGTATGACATATATTGATTGGCATAGATCAAAACAAATATTTTCTTTTTGATTTCTTGACTCTGTGCCCACTACGAATTAGACCATCAAGAGACTAATAACAAGTAGAACCTCCAAGTTGTGTGCTCCAGGAAGCTTGGTGCCGTAGATTAAGGGTGTGCTCAATGGAGACCACTGATCAGAAAAAACTGGTTTGTTAACAAATTAACATTGCTCCATTACCAAGAAACTTTCAGTTGAAGAAACAGCACGAATTTCGCATGAAATTGTCCATCTGTTCAAAGAATCAAAAAGGTAAGTTAAGTGTTCAATCTATTTTTTTCACTACTCTAATCTAATTAACCTTTTCCATGAATTTCAAAATAATGTTGTTAATTAAAGCAGTATTCGAAGGTGTACCTTCCCAACGGTTCTTTTTTTTTCATCAATCTTTAACCATGACAATAATTGCGGTCCTAAGTTTACACTGCATAAATCTTCATAAATATTACTTTATTATGAAAAAGCCTGAAAAGTGAAAACGCAAGATATCCTTATGTTCTAGTGTGAAAATCTGCAAAATAGAAAGTCGTTTCGGTCCTTAAACATGAAAGTCCTCCTGTGGGAAACCGCAGGAGGCATATAGCCCTCAACATAACCTACCCCAGGGGGCTACCCAGATCCTTTCAGGGGTACCCCACTCCAGGCCGGGGGGTACCCCAGTCATGGCCAGGGGACCTGTCCTGGGGTACCTACCCAGAAGGGACATGGGACAAGAGATTCGGGTACCCCAGAAGGGATATGGGACCAGAGACTGGGGTACCCCTCCCCCTGGAAAGGACATGGGACCAGATACCTGGGAAAAAGCCTGGGACTGGGGTACCTCCACCTCGTGATGGACAAACAAACAAACTGAAAACATTACCTTCTCCATTCCTTCGGAATGCGGGTGGTAATTATACAAAATGCAGAATAGTCGAATAAACCTTTGTAGATAACATCCACAGAGAAATCCTGAAGTTCCTCAAAGACAATGAAGTGAATTCTAGAAATTTGAAGGTAATTATGTTTCTCTTTGTTTTAGCCTTCTCATTGTTCCTAAAAATGCAATTTTCTAGAGAAAAATTTTCTTTCAACCACTGTAACAGTTTCAAAAGTTTTCACTTTGATAGAACTTTTTCAATTTTGTCCGTTTTAGATCTCCGGTTGGCCTAGTAAAGGCAGAGTGAGTAACTAACGAAATCATTCAGTTTTACTTATTTTCAATAATATCTCACTAAAGCAATGAATTAAGGGAAGTTTAGTCAACTTCATTTGTGAAGCGAATACAGTGTCGAAGCAGGATGTCCTCATTTATAGTAATATGTCCAAGTAACTGTGCAATGAACCGAAACCATGCCTTTCAAGTTGACTACTTTTTTCCTGTATTCATTGAGTCTTGGCTATCGAAATTGTACATCTATTTTTGTCACATTTTGCTGTCCCTACGATTCGCAAATTACTTAAAATAGTTCCTAAAACCAATTAAGCAATGTACTTCTGAGTAATATTTAGAAGTGTTAAAAGATGTATTATTTTCAGAAAACTTAAAGAAACTGAATTCCGAAGGAGACAGAACACAGAAAACACAAAGCCTTTGGTAGAAAATTGCACTAAAATTAAGAGACTGCCAGGATTGTATTCAGTTAAAGTTTTACACAATGTGGAAAATGTATGTAACCATGCAACCGTATCTACATTATTCTTGATGCAGTTGTTAGTTTTATTAAGTAGCATGAGGTTGTCAGTGTAACCAAATTAGTGTAACTGTTTTTTTTTAATTTGCGCATTGTAAGACTAAGATGACAAGGTGTGAATCAGTACGAAGGGAACAAAAATACAAATTCAACCTTGACTGCTGAATTTAAACTTACACTACTAAGGAAAACATTGAGATTAAATGATATGAGGTAGAGTCCGACGTGAAGCAGTACTTATGTCCTTAATTGTTCATAAACCTGTCTTACTTTAGCAAATCAAAGAGTATAAGTCAATGGGCTAACATAGATCTTGTCACATATTTTTGATCTTGATTGATGCCAGTTAATTGTTACAAAATGTCAAATGACATCGGTAAGTTAGCTGGCTTTCAGCCAGGCAGCAAAAACTGGAGTGCAGCGGAAATCGTTAGGTTCGTTCAGGGAGGGTTGTTGAGTAGAGGCTTATTGTTAACTGATCAGCTTGCTAAGTTAGAGGTAGAAAGAGAAGCTGTGATTGATGTAAGTGAGGATATTGAGTTCAAATCTACTCAGTCGGCTGAAGAAACCATACACTGGGTTTTTCAGTCTCAGCAAATGATGGAAATATGTGACCGAACCATAGATAAGAATCACAAATCAATATCGGGCACTGTTGGTATTGTAGTTTGGGGTATCAATGTTAACAATGAAAACAAATCCCCTCCAGAAGATCAGAGGGTGGGCAAAACAGGCCGCAATTATGTGTCTAGCGTGCATTATGAGTTGTTTTCGGTCAAGTCAATACACATGACCAAAAACAACGTGGAACTCAAATCAGACGTACTATCGGCTTTGAAAGACATTGAACGGAAAATAAAAAAATCAAGATACAAATCACAAGACGAATTTCAAGGTTTCTTTTGGCGGTTTGGCTCACATATCCACCAAGGGGTAATAGAGTTTGGAGGAATTATTTCTTCCACGGCCTCTGTTAAAGGATTTCAGGACTCCAGTCGCGCTAAAGTGACCGACATGGCAACAAAAATATCAAAAGCAGCTCTTTTCCAAACTGGATCAAATTTCCAAATCGGTATCCCCTTTAAAGCATCAGAAATGCAAATTTCGCCTCCATTGGACTGCAGTGAAGAAGAGTTAGAGGAAGTAACTGTCAATATAAATGTCATGAGAGGTCCTAAAGATGTAATAGACAAAGATGAATGGAAGAAAACATTAGTACAGAACAGCAGTCTTTGGCAAATTATTAACAGAAGTTGTTCACCTAGACCTATTTGGGAATTTCTGTCCAAGTACCAAGATGAGTTCGATAGTTGTTTCTTGCTAGCCAATGCAATGGAGGAGGCATGGGAGAGAGTAAGTGGATTGACTACGGGTTACAGTCCACTTGAACGCTTGAGGAAAGACTTACGTGTGTGGACAGAGATGAGGCGAGATAGGCGAGATCGGCGAGATAAGCCATTGACAGCCGATTGTTTACACGAACTTTCAAATATTAGATACAAGCACAGTATTATGGACGAGGACTGGCGAGATGAGGCAATTTACTCAAAAGAAGTCCAGGTTCTTCTGTCAAAAGCAACAAAACAGCTACCATTTACAAAAAATCCAGACACTGTGCGAAAAATTGTAACACAGCTCGCCAATATTTTACATCCCATCACTAGAATAGAAACACAAAGGTTTCCTGGCGTGCAGGATATCATTACCAAAGTTACCGAGTCTGAGAGTACTTCTGGTCATGATAATCTCAATATTAAAACAGTAGAAGAAATACCTGATGTAGTAAGCGAATGGGTGAAAGAAAAGTCTGGTGTTGATGCATTAAGAGACTTACAAAATAGACTTGAGCTTACATTAAAGGTCTTGTCTCGAAAGCCGAAGAGATACTCTTTCCTTGTTGGTGTTGGAGTTATGAGGTTATTTGGTTTCAATTTGAGCCAATTGAAATTCGAGCGTTATCTTTCGAAGGAAGATTTCCTTAGGGCTAGTTCTGTGCTAAACGAATACCTGAACAAAGTTTCTACTTTCATCAACCATGCACAGAAACAGGCATTTATTTTGAAGTTAGCATTGGCCTCTTCACAGCAGAAAGAGATAGCAGTAGAATACATGAGAGATAACATGCAAGGTCCAATGAATAAAGACGTTAACGAAGCCTATGAAAGTGCATATAGATCTGATGGCACCTTCGATACAATGCAATTCCATGTAAATCTATCACTTATCCGGGAAATTGGTCAGAAATGCTCCAATGTGGACTTAGCCGCATTGGTGTGTTCTTTAAGGACACAACTTTCATTTAGCAAGCAACAACACGTAATTTGTGGAAAAGTGTTGTCTGAGTTTGTAACAGGGTACTGTAAGGCTCTAGAAAATCTTTTGGATGACATTGACATGAGTAGCTATTACCCCCAAAAGTTGAGATATGACGATGTAATAAAGTTGACATCAGGCTTGCTTTGTGGAGTAGACAAAAAACCTGACAGACTCCCCGAAGTGCCGTGGTACTTTATGAAGCACATAATAGGACTAGACAGCAGTGTTAGAGAAAACTGTTGTATTGAAGTGGTACATGAGGTCAGCGATTCATTTTCTGAAGGTGTTGATAATGACCCTGATGACGGCACTGATGAAGAAATTGCTTTAATAACCGATGATGAGGAGAACACCGGAAAAGATATCAGTGACAGAATTGAAGAAGAACCACAGGGAAAAACAATTCAGCCTCTTGATCTGATTTATGCCATTTTTCTTTGCGCTGATGACTTTCTGAGACAAGAACTGGCAGACAAAATGCTGCAATGTCAATACGCAGTTCCTTTCATTCTGCCATCCATGAATATCATTCCGGGGAATGAAAGTGCATTGATTCTTCACTGGGGCCTGAGTAGCATTAGACGCAATTACAGTTACCACGGAAGAGTTGAAAACAAAGCTTTGGTAGACTTAGAGGCACCTTTAATTTCATGTGTGAGCATCGGTCGAGAAACATCATGGAAGTCCAAACTACTGAACAAGATGTTGAGTCCGCAACAGGAAACGTTTTGGCACCAGGGACTGAAGGGTGGAGACTACCAACAGAAGATTTCACAAGGGATGGTGGAGGTTGCCTGGTATTTACCTGGAGGCCACAAAGATGACACTTTTTCGCGACCCATTGCATTTGCGAACATGAGAGGAACCATAGAAGACTCGGAAACTATCAGCAACATTCTACAGACTGGATCATCTGTAACCTGTATTTTCACAGAGAAAATAGACGACAGTTTGATCAACTATTTAAATAGAAGGAAGAAAACACTGACCAAGACTCTACTGATCACTCTACACAAGGAAGGAGAAGCCCAAACCGTCAGTAGAAGATGCGCAAGGATTCAGAAAAACTTCCGGATGGAAAACTACCAAATCATATCTCATTCAACGGAGGATAGCAACTTTATTAAAGTTTACAACCAAATGAAAAATGGAATTGATCGTCTCAACGTAAAAGGAAACGTAATGGTGTCATTAACGCAATTTTCACAACAACTTTGTACAGATCCCTTTGTTGATGTGGACCAGAAATGTTCGTATGGACAGAAAGCAGCAGACAGAATCATACGTGTTATTGACGAAATTAATAAGAGAAGAGCGGGAAGTGCAAAGGCGGAAATCCTCCCCTGTCAAATCAGATTTGGAGTCAAGACAACAGATAGCAGCATCAGAGAAGGAGTTGTGTCGACAGAGCAAGTGGAAAGAAGACATCACCGTTCAAAAGTATACAGCTGAGCTCAAGAAGAAGAAGTGGGAGTTGCAACTTAGACAATTACATTATCCCATTTCTTCGACGTACAGATACTTTCTGCAATGCCTCACCACTATGACTAAGAAAGACCGGCATTACTTCTTGCAGGCTCTCAAACTTGGTTTGAATGAAAGGTCCAGCCAATATTTGGAACCTTTATACCAAGAGTACACCAGATGCCGGTTGGAAGATGAAAGCACAGCCAGAGATAAACGCCTGCAAGAGATTGATGATAGCATAAAACACGGCTCATTGGGTCTGGAACACTTTTTCAGGGAATTGGCCATAATGTATGATAACATAGATGCGTTAGTTTCTTACACTGATGGCAGAAAACTTGCTGACATCAGATATCGATTGGCTGAAACAATGGCTGAACTGTTTCTGGAAGGCACAGCAGTAGAGATAATGGATGGTGACTCAGTTACAGTCCCAATCACCTGGCTTGAATCAGTTCTGGCAAAAGTCCCAGGTAATCAGCACACTAAGGTATTCAAGGTCTCTGTTTTGGGAGCTCAAAGCTGTGGAAAGTCAACCCTATTGAACACAGTGTTCGGATTGAACTTCCCTGTCAGCAGTGGTAGGTGTACTCGTGGGGCTTATATGCAGTTGGTGAAGGTTGATACTGAGCTCAAAAAGGCATTGGGTTGTGATTATGTCTTGGTTATTGATTCAGAGGGATTAATGTCCAGAGATATTGGTAGCAATTCTGATTTTGATAATGAGTTGTCGACATTCATAATTGGTCTGTCAGATTTAACACTTGTCATCATTAAGGGGGAGGGAAATGAAATGCAAGATGTGCTTCCCCTGGCAATTCATGTTTTTCTCCGAATGAATATTGTGGGAGAACACCAATCATGCCACTTTGTCCATCAAAACATGGGCGCTGTTGATGCAATGAGCAAGATAGAGAGTGAAATTGATAAATTCGTCAAAGATTTGAATTTGAAAACTTTGACAGCAGCAAAAGAAGCTGGCCAAAGTGAACAATACACGAAGTTCACAGATGTTCTTCAGTATGATCCAAGTCGTGACAACACTTACGTGCCAGGTTTGTGGAATGGTACACCACCAATGGGAAGCACAAATGTGCATTATTCTGACAAAATGTTGGCCTTGAAGTTTTGGATAGTTAATTGCATGAAACAGATAAGGAGAAACCACAGCAAAAACATGACCACAATTCAGAACTTTACACTGCGGTTATATGAATTGTGGGATGCAGTCAAGTATGAAAACTTTGTCTTCAGCTTTAAAAATGTGCTGGCTGTTGAGGCTTACAGAAAGTTGCAGAATGAGTTTGATGATATGTGCTGGAAAGTGAAGTGTGCTGTCAGGGAAATGATTGATCAAGAAGAAACATATCTTAGAAATAAAGTGGCTTCTGGGCAGTACACTGGTGATGTTGTTGATCTAATAAGTCATAGTTCGATGAAGGTTGCGCAATATATTGAGCAAAAAGTTGACGAATTGAAGAAAGGCGTCCTTCATTACTTTCAATGCAGTAGCGGATGTGAAGAATGCAATAAAGATATTCAAAATAGGCACTTGCTTTCGAATTACGAGAGAAACTTCCAGGATGACATTGAGATTCTTCAAAGGTCGCTCATAAGAGAATTGAATTTGTTAATGGACAAGGTAGAAGTACGAATAAATGCAGACAGGACAATTGGACAAATGGATGAAGAAATAAATTATCTCTTGAAGGAAGGAATAAAGGAAGAGATTGAAAAATACAAGTCTATGAACCTAGGAAATAATGTTCTTGAAAAAATATTTGAAGATTGGTGGGGAATAGCAGCTAGCAACATTCAACGAAGAATAGGGAGTACGTTGAAACCTGTCAACATTGAAGCTGCTGTACAAGCTGCAATAATGAAGGTTCTAAAAACTAACAGCCACTGGTACAAAAGAGCAACGATCCGAGAAGGACCAGAACAAAAATATACAGAAGAACCAACTAAACCTTCAGATCCGGTCTTCAAGATACAACATAGATATTTCCGCATGAAAGGTAACGACTTGGATGCTGGCGGGAAACCGATGCATAAAAAAACAGGTGTAAAAGATACACCTCAAAACCAAAACGACCACGAAGGTCTTTGGGAAGAGCACGACCTAACCCGTCTGGAAGAAATTTCAAATGAAATCATTTCTGAGGCCGAAACACACTGTAATCCTGCAATCCTAAAGGAATTCGTGGAGAAAGATGCTGAAAAGTTATTCAAAACGGTCAGGAGAAGAGTAAGAGAAATCAATGAAGACAGGTTCAGTATCACAGATCGGTACAAAGGTGACTTGTTTGCTCACATTGAGGTTCGAGCTATAGCTGGGTTTCAGAAGATGCACGACAATTACATGAAGGAAAACTCTCCGAAGGCACTTATGGAGAAGAAAAAGGAGAATTTTCGCTCTCGTTTTATGCATCTTTTGGGCCAAAAAGATTTGGCAGTAACATTCAGCGAGACAATTCTTGAAAAGGTGATACAGCAAAATGTCCTCAAACAACTAACTTGTTCGTCTCTTCTGGATGATTTACGGAAACATGGTGGAGATATGTTCAAGCACTCAAAGAATTTGAATGCAAAGGTCATGCTTGATCTCCTGCGAAAGGATGATTTTCACTTGTATTTCTTGTATGTTACAAATTATGAGCAATTCATAAAAGAGACCCTTGTGACTGAAAGCCTTGATTTCTTCAAAAGAAATAGGCGATTGAAAGAACGAATGAAGAACTTGGCTCAGAAAAACATTCAGGCTATTTTACTTGCAGTTGATAGACTTGTAAATGGCCGTTCTGGTGATCTGTTTTTCATCAAGAGTTTGTTGAATAACATTCAGGGTTTACTCGTTACACGAAGTCTTGGCTGTGAAGCCATGGAAGATCTACAAGTTCCCGATAAACTGCAGTTTGGCAAAACGATACATGAGCAACTCACAGGTCCTGTAAAGAGTCGCATATTTGATTTAGTTGACTCCATTGATGAAGTCAACATTCTACAAAACGCTGGATTCCCAGACTTCTTGTTTCAAGAAATTGTTAGTTGTACAGCAAAATGTCTATTCTGCAATGCACCATGTGATGCTCATTCCGGGGGAAGAACAAGTGGGTCTCATTCAGCAATCGTTCACCGCCCTACTGGGCTAAGTGGATATATATACAGATCAAAAGGGATTTTTATTTTCCGAAGTTCAAAGCTGTCTGTAGACAGTTGCAACGCTTTGGTTGCATCAAAACAGAGCTTTTTGCATAATCCAACGCAAAGGTACAAATCATTCAGAAAGTATCATAAGTACTATCCTGACTGGGAGATAGAACCAAACGCAGATCCAGATGTTGAGAAATACTGGAAAAGGGTTTTTGCGAAATACAATGATGCATTCGCACTAAGCTATGGCACAAAACCAGCCAGAATTCCAATTACTTGGCAATTCTATGAAAAAGAAGACATAGAAGAGGAAATAAAAAAGAAATTGTCCACACAGAAGTAACAGAAGAAAGACTTCCTGTGGGAGACTATCGACCCCTACCCCCCTGTCCCCCGCCTATGTTCCCCTTCCATGTCCAAATCAACACGACAGTTCACACACTACAGGCGACTTTGTTGTGTAATTTCTTTCTAGATGCGTTTGATTCTTTTTCACTTTGCAAAAATATTTTTTTGGAGGCATGCCCTTATTTCATGGCAACAAAACTGCTTGTAATGACTGAACCAGAACTTGAGGTTATTTTGATCATATCAGTCAGTTCTATTCTTTGTTTTAGTGATAGGTCCATAACCTTGAATAGACAAGACTGATCGGTGTAAGATCCAAGCACAGACAGGGCTTTTACAGACTCGCTATTTACAGAACAGATATCAGCTCATTCTTTTCGACCTTTGTCAGTGTTTTACGTACTTCTCAAATCTTGTCATCTTTGGCCTTTTCAACCAGTAAAATGTGTGCGATGTTTCAAGGTAAAAAATGTAATATCGTGCTTGTTTATCAGAATGTTATTCAGTTTGTAGCTGGCATTAATATTCTTTCCTTTTTCAATAGATAGAAATTAATTTAGAAAAAGCTGAACACTGTATCCTACAACAGAACTGTATTTTATTTGATTATGCAAAGCATATTGTCAGTTACATCGTTTCAAGTCATATTGTGCTTTCATAAAAATGTGGGAAGAAGAAAATCTTTGTCTGTAATTTTCACTTAAGCAATGTCTGTCAGTGAATAAAAACAGACGGAGAATTGGTTGGTGAGGGTCAATAATTCACAACTAAAATTCCTCTTTGTGAAGCATACAGACAGGTATTTCTTCTGACAGGATGAATGATAAATGATAAATGTTGTTAAAATATACAAATGAATATTATTTGTTATCATTAAAATAAATCAGCAAAAGTCTTAATAGTACCACTTGAACTCACATTGAATAAAATTATCTTAATTGCTACTAGTTAAAGATCAAGTACAATTAATAATGAGTTCGCGTTCTACATGAAATTTTTTGTTATGTCGACGCAAAGTACTGGTGTCCTTTCAAATACTTTTCATCCAACAAATGCTATCATATGTCTCCTGCAAACAAATAAAAATGAAATAATAAAAAAACGTGGTATCAACGCATTTAAAAATATGGCATTTGACTATACAGATTTAATCTTGTTAGCAGTAAATATATCCATCTCCCGTTTTAAAGGTTCTATTGCAATGAAAATTGCGTCTTTTTCTCTATTTACAGAATTATTCGATTTATTCATGCTGATGACTTCATTTTCTTTGGGTGAAATCAGTGTTTGTGTTATCTGACATCTGCATTGTTTGTTAACTGATTGATTGATTGATTTTTATTCGAATCTCTGGTTACGTATAGGTTTACAAATGTTTACAAAAGTCACGTTTTCTTGTTACATATACTAAGATACATTTAATTAAATTTATTTAATTAATTTTATTTTCATTTAATTAATTTAATTAAGAGATATTCATGCACAGTACGAGAAGGAAGCTGAAGAAGTTTAACAAGTACCAGAAATATTACCCAAAGTGGACGATAATGGCTGAAAATGATCCCGACCTTGAGAAATACTGGAAATACGTCTTCGCGAGATACAACAATATGTTCGCGTCATATTATGGTGCGAAGCCTGGTAAAGTCCCAGAAGAGTGGGAACAGTTTGGCAAAGACGAAGAGAGGTGGACCCTACGAAGTACAAAAGCACAGGAGACACGTGAATTCTTCATCCCTGGTGGCGTATTACTATCAATTAAACTTCACACAGCATAGTACACAGTAAAATGATTGTTACAAAGCCTTGATTCAATTGAACTCTGAGCAAGTGATGCTGGAAAACACAAAATTATTTGGGAATTTTTATTTCCAAAAATTTTAAAGAATTTGTTTAGT
>JBCAUG010721955.1:0-12504 GCA_038406175.1 Haplosyllis leylae
TTGAAGAAAAAGTACCAGGAAAAGTGGGAGAATGCATATTTGACAGTTAAAAATGCAAGAGCTTCCAGGACCCTAAGACAGGCCCTGGACCCCGGCCAATACATGCTCGCTTCGCTTGCCCGACTCCGCTGCACGATGTCGGCAAAATCTCGGAAGAAATTTCTGGGGCCTCCACCCTTGACCAAATCCTGGATCCGCTACTGAAAATACTAAATACCAAGGAAATGCGACATGTAACGTACTTAAGTTATTCCATATTATGAAACTTTCCAGCCTAACGTTGTTGGGAAACGAGGGAAAATTATGTGGTCATCGGCTAAATTTTATATGCTGTTGACCTGAAGCCAATTTAATAACTATTGAAAATGTCATCGGAAACATCGTCAATGTCACAAAAACACTCTACGGTAATAAAATCGCTCGAAACCACCGCATTACATACTCGTCGTAACTCGAACATCCAACTTCATCTTACTTTCCGTAATGATTGTTTGAAGTAAACATGTAGTTACAATACTTGGTTTCAAAACAGAACACTTGTAGAAAACGAGATGGATAAGCTGTTACTTTTGAACTGTATATAGTTCAATGAGAATTATCCTTTGTTGAACCTGAAAAGGAAGGGGCTTCACGACTCTTTTATGTATCGACTTTCATTACTTCAACTGAGCAGCAAGTTGTGAAACTTTGAAGGTATATATAATATACCCTAAAAGGTTAATGATAGTTCAGTCGGAGAAATGTGTGAGCGTTGTTACTCGGCTTGTATTGTGGTTATGTAAGGCGAACCGGCGTTCACCTGGTTTGAACCTTGTCCGCTGTTTGACTCCAAACCTTCGTCAATACGTCGAAGCTCTTCATCGCTAATTATTAGACTTAATATTCCAAAAGAGGAATATGTCACTGGTAATTAGAATGTGCTGAACAAACTGCGGTGGTGGGAATAAAGTCGCCTCGAAGAAAACATGGTGACGTTAGACTGTAATACTTTCGCTATCAATTTCCAGTAGAAAGTCGAATTAAGATTTGATTTTAGTACAGGTGCAAAGAATCAAAATAAAAAGAAAACCTTAGATGACAGGAGTCGAATATTTCCATGCCAAATACGTTACAAGTCACCGTTCTAGATCGCCCACCCAACGGTCACGAATCTTGCTGATCAATTATTGCACATTACGCATTAAAACTGAAAATGAGCAATTCGACGAATTGATAAATAGTAATCAATTATAGCTGACCCGGCAGCGACCCAGCTTTACCTTATAACGTCATTTTCAAAGAAAGCCTACCGTTGTGAAAGACATCCAGATCTGTTACGCAATGTGGTAACTAGAAATGCCATTAATTACGTTGTCACCTTCATTGACCTGTCGGAGCTGCGTTGGGGCGTTTGGGGTTACCGAGACACAAGGCGTGGTAGGTATTACAGGATATTGGCTTCAACTACCTGCGATTTTGTCCTCAGCGGATTTTGTTACCCGTTTATATTGGCTGTACAGATATCATATCTTCCACTCAGGTGTCCTTTCAAAAATTGGAACCGATGGTTCAGAACTAATTGCTATGCAATATTTAGTTGGAATTATCTCATACGATATCGTTCTAATATCTTCGTAGAAAATGGAATTGCAAGAATGAACACATTATTCCAAAATTTGTGTTATGAAGGAGCAGCGAATAAAGCTGTGTTACTCTGAGGGCGTCACATTTTGGCTGTTCGAAGCAATAGTTTCTTAATTAAATCCTAATTAAAGACGTTGATTAGAGGT
Organism: Haplosyllis leylae; assembly: GCA_038406175.1. NCBI lineage: Eukaryota > Metazoa > Annelida > Polychaeta > Phyllodocida > Syllidae > Haplosyllis > Haplosyllis leylae. Next base: position 1,770 of record JBCAUG010721955.1, read on the forward strand.
TGCGGACTTGTGGATGTACGGGATAATATTGCAGGATGTTGGCCTCCGTTGAACCTCAGAGCCCATATGTAATAACGTTGTAATATTATGTACAATAGAGAGTATATAAAGGCTAGGTTGTTCGCCAGTTGAACTTTTCACTCCAAACAGACAGGATCGTAATCAGTACAGCATACCCAGAGTTCACTTTCATACGCAAATCTCTAACGAACAGACGTATTTCTCTTGCTTTTCTGTAACCTTGGAATATTTGAGAGCTTTCTGTGAGATTTTACCTGAAAAATCTTTGTATTTCTTGAAATTTGTTGGATATCATTATCAAAATAATGAATTATACATTGTGGAATAAATCTGAATCCAAATGAATGTGGAAATGGATTTTAACGGCAGTGGATATTACAATTTTCCAATTTACGAAAACTATGGCCAGTCGTATTCGCCTAACTCGGTTGGATCATTCACCGGTAATCTATATACTTTTTTGACGAGCATCTTTCCAGTACGTTTAGTAGAAAGAAGGATACGCGCGGAATGATTCCCTTTGGTGGAAAGAAGATGGCGAAGAATTTTTAAATTGCGGGAACAATGTGGTTCAGTACTCAAATTTTTGAAGCTTACTGCTGCCGGAATTATACTTTCAAAATATCTTTTTCAGATTCAATGGAGTCCACCATGGAAAGTCCCATGCCGTCAGTGAGTTCTATGACATCAAGTATACCGTCACCACCAGAGATGAAGCCTGATATAACGAACCTGAGCTCACCGACTTCGACACAGGGAGGTGCCACGGGCTTTTCCCCGTCGTCGACACAGCCTGGTCCTCCGCACGGCTTCTTTCCACACAGCATGCAAACAACCGCTTCACAAATGTCACATATGGGTGGCGGTCACATGTCATCTCAGATGTCCCCTACGGGTCCTACTTATCCAGGTAAAATGAGTTTCAAATCCATGGATTCTTCCACATTACAATTCCTCTTTTGTATAGGTGTCCTGTAATTATCACTTCTGATATCAAACTAAGCACTACAAATTTTGAAGAAGTGTATTTGGCAGTGCTCGTCGTAAATTCTTGTTTATTGAAGAATGTGTTAAATGTTAGGTATGGCTAAGAAAGGACGTTATGTCACTGCCTGTACGTTGTTGAATAATGAATACTTGCAGGACCACTACAATCTCCAACATTACACTCGGCAGGTAGCATGCATTCGCCTGGAGGAATGGGGTCTCCAGGTATGGGATCACCTGGAGGACACTGCCTCACACCGCTGTCGCCCACTTCGTCAATGGCGTCACCGCCTGGACTTGGGCAGCCGCATACCACATTGTCAACCAAACACATCTGTGCTATATGTGGCGATAAAGCTTCAGGAAAACACTACGGTGTTTACAGGTATAGCTTCTCTTTTTTCACCGACCACGTGCATAGTACAAGTTAAGGTAATGTTTCCACTCGTGTGTGTGATTCTGTTCACAGGGAGAGGGGGAGTCGGTCCACATACTGACCCTAACACCCCCCCTCCCCCACCCTCCAACTCTGGACAGGGTGACTCTACTCCCTCCTCCCCTTCCACTGGACAGGGTAACCCAACCCCCTGCCCCCACTCATCCAGACAGGGTGACCCCCTCAGAAGGACCATGGAAGAAGGACTAGTGGAAGGACCAGAGCAAGAAGGACAACCCCCACCCACCCCCCAAGTCTTGGAGGGAGGGGCGTGGTCGATATTGCCTCGTAATGTTAACAGGAGGCGGTCTAGTAAGTAGCCTCATAAAACTGGGAACAACTTGCGTTGGTAATTAATAAATATGCCTCGATATAGCCCTTTCAAGATTAATCCTTCATATTTCTTCACTTTACCAACAATGTATGAGATAAACCAACTTCATTAAATAAATATTACACACATTGCCAACCAATATTTCTGTACTTAATATCCAGGGGTAGTGATTTTTTTTTAGTTTTACGATTTATTGACACACTTTATTGACTGTGCCCTCTTTTGCAATTTAAACCATTTCAAAAACTGCATTTAACATACACAGCAAGATTGTTGTATGTGCGTGTCTTTTTACATTTTCTTTAACCTCGTTTACTAAACCAGGTAATAGGAAAATTAGTAAAATGGGAAATGAATAAGGGCGACAAGCTGATCTTTAGTTGAGTCCCAGATAAAAAAAAAATCATAAAATATTTTCTCTTTAAAGAGAAAGGGAACAGAAATCTTTGTATTTGAAAAAATCTTCATGTAACACATACAATGCATTTAACTTTGAAATGCCAAAGTTTCAGAGATTTGAAGCATGTCTTTTGATAAATATTTTATTAGCAGCCTATTTGCACCTCAAGGAAATTAATTTACTTTCAACGTTAAATGTCTTCGACAGATAGTTTTAATATATTAAACTCTTTTGTAACCAGGCTTCAGATTAATAGGAAGTGTTTTTCGTAGTAGGCAGAGAATTCCAATGCTTTGCACATGAGAATATAAATGGTTTTTGTGTTTTAGTTGTGAAGGATGTAAAGGATTCTTCAAGAGAACAGTACGTAAGGACTTGACATATGCCTGCAGAGATGAACGTAACTGCATGATCGACAAGCGACAGAGAAACCGATGTCAGTATTGCAGATACATGAAGTGTCTTGCGATGGGCATGAAAAGGGAAGGTAAGTAATTAAAATAATTGATAACCTTTTCATTGTGTCATTTGCTTTGCAAATGATGTAGGAGTGTTGGTTTTAAGGAAACATGTCGTTAGTCATGCACACCAATTTTAGAGGAGAGAAATATGTGTGCGAAAAATAATTGTTTAAAAAAAATTGGTAGAGACTCAATTTTACAACTTAGTGGACACATTGAATGAAATAAGCGTGAAATCAGTTGTGTGGATTATGAACACTGTTGGATCTTTCACAGAAAATTTTAGTTGCTAAATGAATCCCAAATATGAAGCAAGAAAATCAGTACTATGAATAATTAATCCAACGAGCTACTTAGTGATTTATTTCCCGATCAATTGAATCTTTTATTTATTTCTCGCAGTATGTTTTGGATTATTGATAACAGGAGTCAAAAGTGCAAACGGTATCTAGGAAAATATTTAACAACATTTCAACGCGTTTTAATGAAATAACCAACAATAACGACGAAGAAAGAATTTCCTGGAATACAAAATAAGCGCACAAAACCCTCAGTTGAGAAGCACAGATAATGACCCACACAATCCAGTATTGTACATTGATTGTGACACTTCTTTACTAGTTGACGAAAGGCAAGCTACGACTGTTGCCTTGCATTGATCTTCATTGTGTGTACAACTGTGTCAAACGTTTAGCAGGTACATTTAAAGAAGTTCGGTTCAATCTACTTGCTCCAAATGGGAGCAATATTGATCAAATGAAAGAACACATAGGATGGTTTCGAAACCAAAGACACATGATCTGTAAAGCAGCTCAGCGAACAAAGAACAGTGTACGGTGAAACTGCGTTTTGGCGTCAGCTATCGTTGCATCACACTGTTAAAATGGTACCGTTAATTAAGGAAAATCTGTAGCAGTTGATGGCCAGCCAGTGCATGTCTTAATAAAAATCTTTCAATTTATGTTCGTCTGAACTTCCGATCATATAAATTCCCAAACTGGTGAGCTGAAAGGATCTGGTCTCTAATAACAATTTTTTTTTTTTTTTTTTAAAATTTCTGGAGGACACATGTCCTTTTTGTGGGGTCGCTGATACCCCTGTTTTGGACTTCTGGTGACGTCTGCCCTGGGTTTTAAAGCGCTCTTGAAGGCTGGCATGGCGGCCAGTCGTGTCATGTGACAGAATTTTACATAGATTCGCTGATACTACATAACCGAATGAAATAAATTACGGTGAAAAGTGCCGATAAAGATCATGGGAATAACTCGGTGACACACCAAGATACTCTTACGAATGGAAATGGAAACTTATGATCGAAAGACCAAATGTAATGTAAAAATATGGCGTAAAGATTTTATTTCCATTAATCGACTGTATTTTGTACGTTGACTTTTCCCATTTTGTAGCCTGGGGTTTTCAGAAACAGTTTCACAAGCATTGACAAGGTGCTAGTGTGGTCCGTAGTTCAATTAGAATTCACCAGTGCTCCCTGAACTAAGCATCAGGTTTTAGTCCACTTGAGGGCATGAAATCTGTTCCATTTTGCGTGGGAATACTTGGGTTCGAAACACAAGTCTCGATGAAGGACAGCTGCAGGCACGCACTGCACACAGGGACAGTAATCAATATTATGCATTGAACACATGCGGATGGACCAAATGGTATTAACGCCGCACCTGTTAATGCAGCGCTTACAGCTTCACCGGGCACCGGTGAATGAGTGCTTCTCCTTCGGGAGACAAACGCTGTTGCAAGTTGCAGTGTGGAAAGTTGCGTCACCTCTTGCCGTATTTCACACTGTAGGCAGGCTACACAAAACTTTTGTTGTGCTGTCAATACTGTGTTGCGTGGCATTTAGAAGACCCTGGTAGAAATCATGGGGAATACTTTGATCTACTTTGTCCTCAGGTAGTGAGTGCCTGTCCTCAGTAGCTGGTAGTGTCATGTATGGAGCTGTCTTATAAGTAAAGAGCTTTACTTTTTTTCGACGTATGCTCAATAAGAACTCCAGCCTGTTGCACTGTAGTATGACACTTTTCAATTAAGCTTCACTAACTCCTCTCCCATTACCCACATTATGCAGATGGAAATTCTAGCTCATATGAAATAGCTTGCACCCAGTGTTACATCTTCTGATATTGTTCATTAAATGAATGTCTTCTGTCATAAGTTACTGTTTGAAGTCACATACCTTTGTACTGAACAAACTTCGTAAGTTTTCCTAGGGAGGGAAAAAATCTTTTTGTAACACGGTATAAAATTGCAGGTTTAAAACCAATTTTTGCAGATAAAAAACCAAAGTATTTAGGAAAAAGGTTCTTTGACTCCTTTGCAAAGTTATTAAAAAGGTCTCACGTAATATAAGCTGAAAGCGGTATTATATCTATCTGTAACGGTTATGTCATTGTTACAAACTTTTAAGACTGACATTCATCGATCAAGAAAGTTCCAAAATGTGTTTTTGTTTCCTCCTTTTCTACCAAAAAGAAACATGGAAATGCCAGCTTCTGTGTAATTAAATGCTGTTCCTAAGCTACAAACGAACGGTTGACTTAACAAAAAGCGACATATTTTAATCGGTTAATAGATTCTTTTGTCACTCCACAGTACAATACAAACACGAATTGTAGTATTTGAGCAAAACTGGAATTCATGGGTGAACATTTAAAAATTTTAACACGTTTCAAATCTAGATTTTTTACAGATGAAAAAATATGGAAGAGTGAAAGTGCATATGTATAAGTGCTAAAGGAATGTGAGGAAAAGACATTTTTCGACAATGTTGTACCTCCTATAATAGGAAAATCTTGTTCACTAACACAACAGCTTTCAAAAACTTACTGGATCATGAAGTAATGCGAAACTCGATTCTGTTACAGCGGTGCAAGAGGAAAGGCAGAGGGTAAAGGAGAAGGGTGAAGGAGAAGTAGAAAGTACCAGCTCAGCTAACAGTGACATGCCCGTCGAGAAAATCCTCGAAGCAGAATTGGCCGTGGAACCCAAATCAGAATCTTATTTGGACACACAAAAAGACCCTGTTACGAACATCTGCCAGGTATGAAAAATACGGGTTTTTACTTTGCATGTTAAAATATAATGACAAAAAACCAACCCAGAAGAGTCTTTTACCTAATTATAAAAATAATAATAATAGTTAACTTAAAAATTCGGACGGGATCAGAAATTGACTTCTAGGGAGTCAAATAGAGAGTGAAAATTTATTTACGTTTTGAAAATGCAGGCTGCCGACAAACAGTTGTTCACATTGGTAGAGTGGGCGAAGAGAGTTCCCCATTTCACAGAACTACCTATCGACGACCAGGTTATATTACTCAGGGCTGGTAAGTTGAAAGATATTTTACACATGTAAAAGGAAAACACGGAAAAGACATCGTAAACTTGTTTCAAGCTTTTATTTCGTCTCATCTCTTATTCCTATTAATATGGCTTTACTGCGAGATTTCCTGTAATATTACATAGTTAAATTTCTTTAACGGTGTTACACGAAGAACCCACACACCGAGATAGAACTTTGAAAGAAGATGACTGTGAGAGTGAATGAATGAATGCTCCCGTTTCTCATAAAATATTTACAAAGAGAAAAGCATCAGTAGTGATTCTATATTTTTAAACATGTTGTTCCTCACAACAAAGAGGATTAATTGAAAATATTTTACTTTGTAGGTTGGAATGAGCTGCTGATCGCAGGTTTTTCACACAGATCAGTAGCAGTGAAAGACGGAATTCTTCTCGCGACTGGTCTGCATGTTCATCGTAGTAGTGCGCATCAGGCAGGCGTCGGAACAATATTTGACAGAGTACTCACTGAACTTGTAGCAAAGATGAGAGAGATGAAAATGGATAAAACAGAACTTGGGTGTCTCCGAGCTATTGTACTTTTCAATCCAGGTACCTCTTTTTAAAATAATAGTCCGACAAAAAATGCTCCATTACAAATACTTCTAAGACGTGCGCCTAGTGTAGCGTGAGAAGGAAATTATTTCTCTGCTTGAAAGTCTTTATTGTAAAAACTGTAGAAATACGACATTCTCTTTTTTAAAATACCAGCTGTTTCTTCGTGTTTTGACGAATTTTAGAGCGTCGAAGTAGCTTCTGTGTCTGTTTGAAGTGAGAATTAATTTTGAAGTGAAAATTAAAATGTTACAACCTCGTATTCAAAAATTTTAATTTGCTTTATGGTCAAGATAGAAGCTTAAATCAAATGTAATGTTCAAGTGAGAATTGTCCATTGTAGATGCAAAAGGTTTGTCGGCAGTTCAACAAGTAGAAGGACTCCGAGAGAAGGTATACGCATCCCTGGAAGAATACTGCAAAACACAGTATCCAGACGAGCCTGGTCGCTTTGCTAAGCTACTCCTCAGATTACCCGCTTTGCGCAGCATCGGCCTGAAATGTCTTGAACATCTTTTCTTCTTCAAGTTGATTGGAGACACACCCATCGATACATTCTTACTGGAAATGTTGGAAGCACCGGGCCCGACCGCCACCTAAAAGTCTTTATTACATTGCACAGACTAAACTAAAGCTGCCACCTGGTGTAATTGTGTGGCTTTTACTGCACAAGAGAATACTGAATACACAGATGTTGAGATGATAGTATTCACAGCAATGTGTACACGTGCACCCTTGTATTCCTCATTGGAATTCCTTTCTGTTACAATGTACAGAAGTAAAACTACTTAAATGAATTGTAGCGATCACATAGTTTAAGCTCAGGGTACAAATATACTGGACCAAAAAGCACAAAATATAAAGCTGTATGTGTACATATTGCTGATGTTGCAATTGATAAGTGCTTATAATAGAGTTTTGTGATACATGTAGGGCACTTGTGTAAAGAAGTGTTACAACCATAATTTTAATCACTCTAGTATCTTCAGTACAGATGTAAAAGGTTAAAAAAGTGCATTCGATGGTAAATTGTGTCAGTTACTGTTGGAACAAAGTATCTGATCATTGTAAATGTAGTGTTAAAATTATCATTACTACTAATTCATGTACAAATGTAATGCAATATGTGTATCCTGTAAAAGTAAAAGAAATCTGGGAGTGTGATTGTGTATATTTGATCTCAGTAATTTCTTAACTGTTGGAAGAACAGACAAGTAGCAATGGTTAATAGATTGAGCAAATAGATTCGACTTGACTGATGAAAACAAAAGTCATATCACAAATTTTGTACTGTACCCGAGGGTTATCAGAATCTTGAACAAGAGACAATCCAAACACGGGTACAGGTACAGGTAGCACTGCTATAAAAGTTTCTGAGAAACTTCTTTGCTTCATATCATACAGCTTGCTTTTTTGTTTTGTCGTTCTATTGTGGTATGCAAGTTGTGCCTTCCTTGCGGAAGATCAGCGGTATTACAAAGAAGTATTTCTGTTGGCATCCAGTCTCAGGAAATGGTTTGTAATTAATTTCGTGTTTTTTTTTTGTCTGAAACGAAAAACATTTTTCTGTTCGTAACATTATTGTCTCAGAATTCGGTTTTCTCTCATTTTCGTCAACTTTCAAATATCAGTGCTAAAAAACTTGTGCATGATAGTGTGGAACCAGATATTGATGACCACGTATGAACCCAGGCTTTGTACATAAGCATTATAACAAGTATAATAATCCAGTGTACTTATTATCTTTGACATGTTTTTTTCTTTGTTCACATCTCTGGTAAAAAAGACAGGTGTAAATCTTGTTGCGGGCTTCTTTCTAATTGTGAGACGTCGGGTTAATGTCCCTGCATTTTGGTGGTGTTTGTTTCCCCATGACAGGGCTGATTTGTGCATTATACATTGTTATTGACAATTAGCTTTTATTTTGCTGCCTATGGCAAGTTGTTAATTATATTTCACTTTGCTGAGTGCAAATTTGTTGACCCTTATGAAGATACTTTCAAGGCCGGTCTTAGTAATTTTAGAAATCCCAAATGGTGTAAATATTTTTGATAGTGATTTAAAGAATCATTATTTGGGATATTTGGCAACAGTTTATAGAAACACAGGACTTTATTTCTGATGTTACCTTTCCAGTCCATCCCTTCACAATTTGCCAGTCGTCACAAGTCTTTTGTAATTGTAAATAAAGACAACGTAAAGTATTCGAATTTAGTTGTATCTTTTATTTCAGAACTAAAATCCACGAATTATAAAAAGTTTACATCTTCACATGGCACACTGTCACGCTTCCAACACACTCGGCATAACTCGGCGGATACGAACCTCGAATGCACTGTTGGTTTTAGTGACTCCTGCTTCTGCTCTTCTCAGTATGGTGTCTGGTTGGTTGTAGACAGAGAACTTAATTTCAAATATTGTCACTAGATGGCTCTCTGTCGTGACACCACAATCTCAGAACAGATTTTAATTTCAAATATTGACACTGGGTGGCTAACTACAAGAGTGATTTGAAATATTGACACTAGATGGCCCCCTCTCTTTGCATAAGTGATTTGAAATATTGACACTAGATGGCCCCCTCTCTTTGCATACGAGTGATTTGAAATATTGACACTAGATGGTCCCCTCTCTTTGCATAAGAGTGATTTGAAATATTGACACTAGATGGTCCCCTCTCTTTGCATACGAGTGATTTGAAATATTGACACTAGATGGTCCCCTCTCTTTGCATAAGAGAGATTTGAAATATTGACACTAGATGGTCCCCTCTCTTTGCATAAGAGAGATTTGAAATATTGACACTAGATGTCCCCCTCTCTGCATAGGAGTGATTTCAAAAATAAACACCAGATAGCTCTCTTATGTCATTTGCTAAGGAAATGACAGAGAGCTTAACTTCAACTCTTGATACCAGATAGCTCACAAGACTTATTTTATTGACACTAGATGGCTCTCCATCTTAGTGCAGGTGTGGCACAATGCTGGTAGGCATTCTTGTTTATATTTGTTATCTTGTCGCCATGAAATTGATAAGGTTTTCATTGATTATGTTTTGAACTTATTCGGGAAAACTACTTGCGAAATATACCCAGTAGACACCAGAAAACGCAATTGCACCCGTTTCTGCTCCAGATTTGACTCACGACAAGTCCCAGGTTCAACATAACAAATTAAAATTTTCTCAAATTCATCTGAATTTTTATTCGAAAGTATCCTTGATTGCACGCATACACGATTGTAGGTTAATCTATTGATGCCAAATGATCTGAAACTGGGATTAAATCCCACTCTTACCGTCGATATTACAGAAATGACAGCATGGGCTGATTTGAAAGAAAGAAAAAAAAAAAAAAAAAAAAAAAAAAAAAACCACAAGCCAGTGTACCTGTGTTATGGCTCAAGTGTTTTTAAACCTCACTTTTGTTTTTTTTTTGTGAGTTTTGTTTTGCATGTGTGGTTTTTGTGTAGTTTTTTGGGGGTCAATGTGTTTTTTTCTGAAACTCAGTTTATCAAGTAATTTTAAAACATTTTTGGTGGCTCCTTAGAGTCACCTCATTGGTTGAGTCAATAGGCTCTTTGGCAGTTTTATGATGAGCTGGCCTACTTTAACCTGCATTCATTGGTTGGAATTTGTTTACACAGAATGCTGCCATGACGTCATTTTGGTGAATGTCACAAGACACCATTTGAACTTTGTTCACAATATCATTTTTTGTTATTTTACTCCAAAATTTAAAAATAGCCCTGTGACAAGCTGAGGTGGTTTAAGTTATATGTCTGTGTCAAAATGTCAAAAAGATGTCAAATTGTCAAAAACATGTCAAGAGATATCAAATGTCAAACATCTAGGCACTAAGGGCTGCTAACTGAAAAAGTCACAAATGTGTGCCCATTTCTGCCCCAGTAAAGGTTTTCTAACTTTGACATTACATACCCTTAGATTGACCACTCACATAATTTTTGACCTCCCAGCCTAAGTACAAGACATGCAGTGGCCCATCAAAAAAAAATACAATGTCTCAATCTCAAACTGTAAATTGCAAAAATTCTCAAAAGGTGTCTTTTGGCAGCTAAAAAGGTCCTCCACAAATCACCAATTGACATTGCATCCCTATCATCAACCCTTCATGCCGTAAATAGATATTTTTTAAAAGTGTAGAGTCATCTAGATCTATGATTTT
>JBCAUG010721966.1:0-12504 GCA_038406175.1 Haplosyllis leylae
CTGACCTGGCGGGCACTCAATTCTGACTGGGGTTGAGTTTTACTACACAAACCAAGACAGTGTAAATATTGGTGACATTATCATTACCCATTATGGGTCTCAACCCAATGCAAGTAGAAAATAAGTTTATTAGCACCTGCATCCCATATGTGAAATAGCGAGAAACCCAAATGTTTCATTTGAATGCTGACTCTCCGGGCTCATGTTTAAGTACAAACTTGACTACAAGTATATTGTACAAATCAAAGTACAGGTTCAAGTCCAATTTTAAAGCATCCTTAACAGTAGCGATTGGGAAATTCTCATTTGTCATTCATGTTATATCCAGGTCTGAGTCTATTCATAATGATTTAATTTTACTAAAGTGTTAAATAAATATGTGTGAATGAAACAAGAGTGTTTGTTCCTTTGGAAAATTGTATTTGAGCTTAACACAGCTCCTTACACAAGTTACAACCACATACAAATAGGGTAATCTTTTGTCAAATTTGGAAAGAAGTTTTTTGGCTAGAAATGAAGTAAACAACTTTGATCAACAAGAAAGTCCTCCTGCGTGAACGCAAGAAGCATACGGCCCACCGCGTGGCAAGTGTTCTATCCTGGGGGCATGGGGGTTGGGTGGGAGTACCCCCCATCCTGACCTGGCCACAGGGGGAGGGGGTACCCTACCCCCTGCCCTGATTTGTTCAAGGGGGTACCCCCACCCCATCCTGACCTGACCCCAGGATACCCCCTTGCCCCCTCCAGCCCCCTGGAAAGGACATGGGACCAGTGGAAGTATTATGGGATGGAGATAGGATATGCTGGTATCCAGCACCAATGTATTGGAACCTAGCTGCAGGTGACCTCTGACTTTAATTTTGTCAGTTGCAGTGCATGATGATATTGAACGCAGTACATGATGGGATGGAATGTCAGAATTTTACCAGAATTCGGGTAAAAATTCTGACAATTCTATCCCATCATGCACTGTGGCAGAAACTAAAGTAGGTCAGAGGTCATCTGTGTCATCCCTGAGGGAAATTGATGCGGATTGATCAGTGTAGAGATGGGATACCCCCTCTAGAAAGGACATGGGACCAGTGGAAGTATTATGGGATGGAGATGGTACCCTCTGATAGTGGACAAAGTGAAAACATTACCTTCCCATCCTACAAATGTCCAGGAGGAGTACTGAGGGCATGACTTATTCCTACACAGCCCCAGCCCCAAGGTGATCTGAGTGACCCCAGTAAGTAGAAAAGTGGTTTCTTTTAAGTTAATGGTGTTAATTATCTCAAAGTACTCTGGTTTGTACTACCTCATGTTCACACCCCCTTGGAACTACTTTGTGTAGTGACATAATATGTCAGTGGTCACTTCACCCAGTCTAAGCAGCTGTGCACCTAAAAAGGCCATTCAGAGTGAACCACCATGGATACTGTTTAAGTACCACTAATATTCATCCAAATTGGGTTATTTCGAGTTTGTAGCATACACCCTCACTAAATCCCCCTCAGGGCAAGTACTTCACTTAGTAGGTTATAATCAATTGTAACAGAATTGGTGTATTTGTGGATATTCTGATGCACGATCCCCATTTGTGCAAGTTGCAATGCAATTCATTCATTTCAGAGTTTTGGCTGATTTAACTACAATTGTTGCACTAAAGGACTTGTGCTGTTTTAAGTGCATTGTGACTGCAAGGTGCTTTAATTGTATGGAATTTCTCTGGATTCTCTATGTGTAATGTCAGAAGCTGCTTTAATATACTGTTTAGATGTATATGTTGCCTATCATTTTCTGGAACTGTAAGAGATGCCCAATGAGACGTCAGTGAGAGAATGAATCCTACAGACATATTGCCAGAGAAAGGCATTGAGCTCCCTTGCAGTGTTCTACTGTTTGTTTGTACCTCCTGGGAGGATTTCTTCAATAAACTTGTGCTTCAAACAAGTGGTTTGTATCATTGAGCCTGTGGACTTTATTGGAAGGGAATCAAGCCACATACCCTAGGGTTGTTACAGCCTTCTCATTAATTTATTGGGTCCAGTGCATGAACTAAAACCCATGTTATTGTTGTAACCCACTTGACAGCTCAATTCATGAAGCTTCTGGGTCATGGTTTCCTGGTCAAGGGTTTGCCAGGCATTATACATTGGAACAGGATGGAAGGAATGGTTGAGGTCATTCAAACCAGCAGCTTTGTGAGAGAGTATGTTCAGGATGAGACTGAGTTATAAGTTTGAGTTATGAGTTAACAAAAATAAGCACAATTTGACAAGAATTAGGCACAGAATTAGGGATGAAAATGTAAATTTGTAATTTTGCTCTTTCAAAATAGAAACTCAAATACAATATTTTCTTTCAATGCAAGTCAAATATGTTTCATTTACTACATGCATTTTGTGTCATGTTTAATATTCTGTCCTGTATTCTCATCAACTGTCCCTAATTCCCCCTAGATTCTCTACAACATCATCTTTTAGTACACAGAATATAGGGTGGAATTAGGCACAATCGGTGAGAATTGGGGACAGAATATTGGACATTACAATATATTTCTAATAAACAAGATAGTAAGTCAAATGAAACAGGTTTAAGCTATTTTTGAAATTTACACAAATGAAATTATGTTTTTTGTCCCTAATTCTCGTCAAATTCTACTTATTCTCGTTAACTCGGATTCGTAATTCGGTCTCTTCTGGACAGGATCCACCTTCGTGAAACGTGCTGTGGATAGAAGGAGAGAACCCTGGCATCCCCGTCCAGAAAATAGTAATATTAATTACATCTCAATAAATTTTATTCTTTGGAGAAATATAATGTTTGTCTTGAAGGATTTTAATTTTAATAGGAATTTGTTTCAGAGGAAGGTAATTGATATTATCCCGAACTATAAAACGGGTTGTTATTCAAAATTGGCTGTAGGCCACTTTTCCCATTTTTCAGTATGTTGTTGCGATCAGCGAAAGGTATAAAATTACTTAGTTTGTTCGGCTTTGTGAGGTGCGATAAAAGCAAATCCCAAAAACTCCACAGACCCGCGATACACCAATGGTTACGATTAGCTAGTAGTGACAGCAGTGATAGCAGTCATGATTTACCTCAAGCAGCTCAAGTTGTTATCTGTGGGGGAGGTGTCATCGGGTGTTCAGTGGCCTATCATTTGGCCAGACAAGGATGGACAGATGTAGTCGTTTTGGAACAGGGAAGGTAAGCATTGGCTTTCCAGACATAGCCATAGATTATGGTACTTGATGGTAATATATTCCACCTTCTCATCGTTGCCCTCTGCATGTACACTGGCTGATGTAAACTTCGCAATAGATTATGTTCTTGTCGAGTCTCTTTATGGGTAATTATGAGGTGCCTACAGTATGTTACATCAACAGTCAGGGTTCCCACTCATCCTGGAAACCGGGAAATATGAGGCGCCTACAGTATGTTACACCAACAGTCAGGGTTCCCACTCATCCTGGAAACCGGGAAAAATGAAAGTATACCTGGAAAAATCATGGATCCTTCTAAAATTTAATAACAATCCTGAAAAAAATTATACGAAACCTGGAAAAATGTGTTCAAAGGTAGATTGTAAGTCATTCCTGGCTAGGAGCAGGCTTCAAGTGCTTTTTGTGTGCCTTCTGTCTGAGGGCTTGAAAAATGCAGCATCCTTTAAATGAACTGAAGGGTCATTTTGATTGCACACCTCCAAAGAATCAAGGTGGGCAATTCAGGTTGCCCTCAAATGAGTGTAAAAGCCTTTACAAAATTGATCCAAAAGTATTGGAAATCATATTTAAAATAATTTTGAAAATACACCTGAAATATATTTTGAAAAACCTGGAAAAATGGAATTTTGTCAGTCCAGAAATGTGGGTTTTTTAATCAACCTTCAAGGTTTACTGAGTACAATCGATTGAAATATTTTATTTTTGTTATAAGGTACATTCTAAGCGTTTTGCAAAACCATCAGTTTGGACAAAATAACATACTAGAAAATTTAACTGGTTACATACCATTGGCATATTAAACAAGTGACGCCTCTCTATGGAACAGAAATTATAACAATTTCAAGGGATATTGTTTTTTTTTTGGGAAATTCAAAAACATATTGTTACTCCATTTCCTGAGATGGAGCTGAAACAATTACACAGCATGAAATTTCTTTCATGAATTTAGGGCCAGAATTTTCTGAAAGTGCAGCATCAAGGGTCAGGTAAAGTGATATATCATTGATGAAGGGCAAGCTACGGAATATTTTAATTTACCGGTATCACTGTCACAACAGTGAATACATTGGAACTGAAAAGTACAATAATTGTGTAGCTATGTGACTCACATCACGTGCCTTAAAACGTCTATTTTATCTATTTTAGTGACCGGTAATTGTCATCTTTTTTCGAAATAGGGAACAGATTACTGGTGTCATTGTCTCACTCATTCCTGTTCGTTCATCTTAAATCTTTTTTTTCTCTCTGTGCGTTTTCAGGATTTCACCTTCTGTAATTTCTGTAATAATTTATATTTTTGGGTTTTAATCAGCATATCAGGGGGCACCTCCTGGATGGCTGCTGGTATTGTAGGCCTTTTACGACACACAAGAGCTGAAAGAACCATATTCACTTATTCAGCACAATTATACAGAGAATTGGAAGAAGAAGGTTACAGCACAGGTCAGCCGCAGAAGTAATTACCTACCATAAATGCATGCCATGATGTATTTTCATTTTCTACTCTTTTACTGTTCGCCACAATTTTACTGTTATTGTACTTCTTGTTGTTATTTGTTTGTGCAGCAACATTCCATTTTTACCATCAGGTCATTGGGTTCGAGGTCAAGATCAAATTTCAAAATGACATATTTTACCTAACCTTTACTTTTATGTGCATGTATTTCATTAAAACTTACTTAAAAACTCAATGTCATTTAAAGGCCAAGGTCAAAGGTACAGAAGATCAAGGTCAAATGACAGGAAATCAATTTTCTGTCTGTTGTAAATGTTTTTGTGATTTATGTGTTAGCGGATGGTACACCTTCGACTGAAAGGTATTCTTGTTCGCATTCAAATTGAAACAATGAAACAGAAAGATATTTTTGCTTATCAAGTATCTGCTTATCAGCATTTTTTGACAAGAACGTGCTGCAATGAAAAAGCGCTAAAATTCCGAAACCATCTGTATCTGTATCTGAATCGTCAGGAGGTTTAAACATAGTTATTTGAGTAGGCTTGAGCCAATAAAGTCTAAAGTGTTGGCTGTTTATCAAACTCTACAGGGTTTTCACCCGTGATATAACCTTTGAAAATAGCTTTAAAAGATGCATGTCACCAGGCAAAATTTCATGGTATAGTCTTCAATAGTAATTTAATCACAGACGACAGACGCCAGTTGTTTCTTTAAAGTAACTTTTATTTAACCTTTGGGAATCATTTTACGTAACAGTGTAACATGTGAATATAACATTTGTACAACGAATGCAGTTCCAAACAAATAAATGCAATTTCAACAGCTTAATCATTTGTTTAAATCCATGTCTTTTACACACAATAATTAAATGCCTCCAAGCCTCCTGCGTAACTAGAAAATTATCCTCAGCTCCCTGTATGAATACATTTTGCTCCCGACTATCTAATGTTCCTTGTCATGATCAACAATGAATATGGAACCACTCCTATTTCTCTCAGCAGGCAGCTTCTGTACACGAAGCATCCAGTCCTTGTTAGGTCCCCCTCTGGATTGAAGTACATCTTCGTGGGTTGGATGTGCTCATCTGTATCCGATGACAAGAAATGTTGGGCCATATCACAATAAAAGACCCTCCGGAGTTTTCCATTGATTCCTGTCACTGCTTGAAACAACAGTTTGTTGTGCTCACTTGTCCTGAATCCTAGCACTGGCGCTCTCCATGGATTGGGTACAGTGTTGACAATGAAGATTCTGCCGGTGGAACCGTCTCCCATGCTCCTAATAGCTCTACATAATGCCGCTAATGAGTTTTTGAGAGGCTCCAAGCACTCCAATTGAGTGACACACTGTAATGTTATGACAGTGATTGGCAGCTGTACTCTGACCTGCTCCGTTCTAACCGCTTTTGCCCACTGTCCCAGATGAGAGAATCTGTGATAATGGAGATGACACCTATTATCCTTGTGCGACCAATTTGCTAGAAACCCATCTGCCAGAATCTGAATAGTGATCGGTTTTCGTGCCTGCCTGTACCATCCAGATGTTATCCATTTTATACCTTCATTCTGTATGCGTGTTATTATTTGCCTGTTTTCCGCCTGCACCAATTCATTACTATCCATGTCTGCTCCTCTGGTACCTGAACCGGCCTCTGTGCACCATGACCCCATAGAGACCTCTCCTAAAATGCTCACACTGTCCTGTTCCATCTCTGTTTCTTGCTCCATTTCCTCTCCTACTTCTCGACCCACCGGTTGTTCTGCCTGCCCCATCTCCATGGGTGATGGAGTGGCCAACCACCCGCCTTCACATTCTTGCAGTGGTGTCTCCTGCAAGTGATTTGTGGTTTCCATAGGGCTGTCCGGGGACTCCTGTCATGACCCACTTGCAAGTCTGATGCCTTCCAGGAGTGATGTCTCATCCCACACCGTACCACCTCCTTGTAAAAGATGTGACTCGAACTGGTCCAGTCTGGCGATGCGCGCTGGCATTCCATTTTCTTGTCCATCCTCGGAGCGGGTGAGAAGAAAGCTGTCTCGGGACCAGGGTGTTGTATTCATATCGGGGAGCTGGAATACCCAAGAATAAATCATTAAAGTTACTTGTGATGTGTAAATAAACATGGTAACCGTGACTGTTGTGATGACCTGATGACTGTTGGTTCACGATGTAACCATGATAGCCATGCCTATTGTGTGATGAAGTGCTGACTGTTATTTCATGACGTAGGCCACGTGTCGCTTATTGTTTATTTTAGACTGGAAGCTACCGCCCCTCCCACCTTATTATTTATGTCGGCATTTATGCTTCCCAGTGGCGTCTGCATACTTTGACCTATTAGTGATGCATTGTACGCACTAATTTATTTCACGTGTCTATGCAAGTGTGCTGGGTGTCTTTTACTTCGTGATCCTGTTGAGGCCTTCCACAAAGGCTTTCATGCTGTCATACCTCTCATCCATCGATACATCTATGTATCTCTTGTATGTGTCGCTGGCCCAATTGCCCAACCTCTTTATCATTTCTGCTTCGATGTTACATTGGTATGCGAACGTCGCACCCCCTCTTCTGAGCGAGTGCAAGGAATATTCCTCATCATTCTCTTATCAGCTTCAACCATTTCCTTAACCTAGCTACCAACTGGTTTGCTGACAGAGCCATTTTCTCTCCTTGGATGTAGATTGTGAATGCTGGGTCTTCCGGCTGCGCTGGTACCTGTCGTAACATGTAGTGAACCCACATTACTGGACAAATGGCTTTGTTTTCTACCGGTAGTACTGGGAGCCTCAACACCTTTTGTTTGAACTGTAGATTCTTCACCCAGGTAATTTCCGCCATCATTGCTGTAGTGGGTCCAGTGACATTAAAGTCCTTTCTACTGAACTGCATGCTGGGTTGAAATTCAGTTCTTGTGTCTGGAACCAGGTTGCTTTTCCTGAGAAACATGGTAAACCCTATTAATGTCACTACCCACGCCACCATGTCCACCTGGCTGGTGTAGTCAACCACTTTGCTCATCCTCAACAGGATTTCTGGTGTGATTGGTGCTGCTTGTTTTACTTCATGATCCATGACTCTTTTTAGCCCTTGTACAAACATCTGCATCTCTTTCTCTTGTGGATTAGGTATTGGCAGGCCCAATAGTGCCGAGAATGTTCTGACTGCTGACTGGTAATTGCCTACTGCTTCTGGTGAGTGAAATGTTCTTGCCAGATATTGTCCAAACCTTTATATCTGGTTGTTATTTGCTGGAAAGTATTGTAGAATGTAGTGGTCACAAAACCTCTGGTATGCTGAGAGTTGGCCTAACAGGTTCTTCTTAGTAGATTGTTTTAAGGATTCCCCTTTTGTGTATGAGACTTGTGCATCTAGGATGAGGAGTTCAAATTCCGCTGTAACAATGATACAGAATTATGCTTTACCATTTATTGTTAAACTTGAGATGATTAGTATTTACTATACATCTTTTTAGACTTTTTTCTTTTGCATAGGCCCTGAATGCTTTCCTTGATTCAGGTTCATGCCATCTTGACAGCCAATCAGGTATTCTGTTGGATATGCCACTTATGTGCTTGGCTTTGATGATGAAACCATGCCGCGCTGCCAGCATTGCTATTTCCCTCAGTGCATCTTGTAGTATTGGATCCTTTGCTGCTCCTGTGTTCATGACTGTTGACACTGCTTCATTGTCCACTAATATCAGGAAGTACCATCCCTTTATTCTGTATGCCCAAATTTTCAGTGCCACTAATACCGCCCTGATTTCTAATTCTGCGATGTTCTTTTCTTGCCATGCTACTGGAAATCGACCTCTGAAGTATTCTTGCCCTGAGATGCCACCGAACCCTTTTTTGGATGCATCTGTTGCTATTATGCTGTCTGGTGATAGTTCATTGTGCAACCATAGTATTGAGGTCCCATTGTATTCTTGTATGTACCTGGCCCACCATGCTATGTCTTTCCTGGCCTCGATTGGGATGGGGTACTTCCCTTTCCTGCTCATGGATTTCATCCAATTGATTAGTCTTGACACAAAGATTCTTCCTGGTTTTATGCACTTCCCCATGAATTGTAGCTTCCCCAGGAGAGATTCTGTTTCCTTCCTTGTTGCTTTTGATCTGTATAACCAGGTTTGGAGTTCCTCCTTTATGTCCTTTATTTTGTCTTGTGGGATTTCCATTGTCATGTCCATGGAGTCGAGTGTGATACCCAGGAATTCAATGCGTGTGGTTGGTGGTACCACTTTTTCTGGTGCTACTTCCACTCTGAGTTTTTCCAATAGCTTTGTGAGATGCTCAAAGGCTGCCCATACTCTTTCTTTGGTTTCTGCCCCCAGAAAATCATCCACGTAATTAAGCAGGAAGAACTGCATTTGTTGGTGAATATATCTTATGGCATTTGTTACTCTTTGTGCTATGTAGGGTGCTGTCCTCATGCCCATTGGCAGTACCTTGTCAAAATACAGCTGTTGGTCAATGATGTAGCCTATGAGCGAGTAATCCCCTGGATCCAGTGGCAATTGCCTGAAGTACCTGCTCAAATCCACCTTAAACATCATCGCCCCTTTTCCTATTGTGTAGATCCTTAGAGCCAGATCATCTACTCTGGGGAATTGGAGCTTTACACTGTGTCCCATGTAATTGTCCTTTATCATACCATCATTCACTGCTTCTCCTTGTGGGAAACTGAGGTCTATGATGACCCTTCTTTCGTCAGAAGTTTTCTTCAGCCTGGTACTGATGGGTGATATCCCTGTTTTCTCCTTGAATGGTATGACCTTGTATGGCCCCATAACTGCTCCTTTGGCTCTCTCTTTTTGAATGTACTTCTTCAATGCCTCTGTGATCTGTGGCTCCTTTATGGTTTTTATATGTCTTTGCTGGGGTTGGTAAACTTGGCAGCCTGCCTGTTGGCCATCCGTACCTCATCCATTCTATCACCTCCTTGTCCTCGTAGTTCTTCAGCTGTTGCTCAAAGTACTGAAGATTCCATTTCTCTTGGAGTGGTATTCTTGCACCGAATCTATTGGGGTAGCCCCTCTTGTTCACTAAGTTGGCCAGCATGAGGTCTTCATCCTCTGTCTGCATTTCCATTATTTGCCATGTGCTTGCTTGTTTTATCTCCTTATTGTTGGTCATTTGAGCTGGGTCCTCACTGGTAGTGTTTGTTATATCCCACTCCCACTCCAAGGTTCCCCACTCATCATGTAGTGCCTCTCCTTTTGGTTCCAGTTGCTTTTGTGAGTGTGATGCTCTTCTTTGAGCTGAACCCTCTCTTGTTAGTGTGTTGTGGTTCTCTTTGTTCCGTTTCCTTGAGGCATTTCCTTTTGGATGGTCCTCTTCCAGTGTTGTGTGTGAGTGTGTCATTTGTTCCTCTGTGTTGGAGTTTGCTTGGTGGTCATCTGTGACTGTGTGTTCTTGTTGTAATGGCTTGCTTGTTTCTGTTCCTGGTTCCTTTTTGAGGTGTGAGTCCCTCAGTCATGCCCCTTTGTGTGGACATGCATCATGTGATTCTGGGTGGTCCTTTACTGCTCTGTCTTTCATGTAGCATGCTGCGCAGATGTGTAACACTGTTCTAGCCACTGCATTGGTACCTGTTCCAAACCATGCCTTATGTGGTGCTTGTTTCTGACAGCTGTCCCTATTCCAGTCCCTGCAGAACCACTTCTTCTGACTGTCTCTGTCACTTCTGGGGTTCTTGTGTGTTTGGGTAGTCCTCCTGTAGAGTATGGTCTCAAACCTATCAAAGTTATCTGACCAGGAATATTCTTTTGCCTCGATTGACCTGAGTATTGCTGCGTACATTTTCCGTACCAGTGCCCACTCATATCCTCTCAATTTTGCATATGCCATTTGTCTGAGGAGTCTGAGTCTTCCCAGTATCTGTGCTGGCTCTGTGCATGTCTCTATAGTCCTGAGTTCACCCGCTACCAGATGTTCAAAGTGTAAACTCTTGAACTCCAGTTCCTCATCCGCCCAGTCCTCCAATAAGTTCTTCTGAGGCCAGACTTCCTTATGCACAATGTTTGAGGTGGCCTTATCCAACATACCTGATCTGACCTTTTTATGTTTACATTCATCTACATCATCATCAGTCCACTCACCTGTTTCTTCCCTGTTGAGTGTGGCCAGCCAATCTGCCATGGAGAATTCATCTTGCTCGTTCATGAGGCGCTTGAGAAGCTCTGGCTTGAGTGTTGTCGCCCCTCCTGTTGTAGAGGTCTTGTTTGTCCTGGCCAGGAACTGTTTGAGTGCATCACGTTGCCATTCTTCTGCACTTGCTGGAGCCTTGTTTGTGAGAGCCTTTCTAAGTTGCTCCATGAGCCCAGCTTGGTCTGTGGGCCTTTGTTCCATCTTGGCACTTTCTCCTTGCCTGGTGATGGCACTGAACAGTGCTTGCAATTCCGGGCTGACTGTTCCTGTTTCCTCCATTAATGCCGATGCTTGCGCAGCTAAGGCTTTCTGCTGCTGCAGAATGTCTTCCAGAGCTACCCTTGCCCTGTCCTGGTCCTCTGCTCTTGTGCCCCTGTCTGGTGTTTCCTGGGGCTTGTGTATGTGTTCCATCTTCTTTCTCAGCCAATCCAGCTGGAGATTTTCACTGTCCACTGGTGTTGTGTCAACAGCCTGCAGTGTAGCTAATCTCTGTTGGTGTCTCTCCCGTTGCTCCTTCTGTACCTGTTGGAGTTTTACCATAGCCGCCTGCCATGCTTCTTGCTCTTGTTTTTGTTTCTCAAGTTCATTGGCTAATTCTGCCTGTTCTACCTGCTGCTGCATACTCAGGGTGAGAGCTTTCTGCTTCTCCAGTTCTGTCCTCAGTTCTTCTGCTGCTTTTGCTTCTGAGCTAGCCATTGTGCTAGTGTTAATGGCTCGGGTGTTGTTGTGATCTTCCGTGTGTCGCGCTGAGATGTCAGTTATTTGCAGCTGATTATCGAGGCTGTGTGATGGGGCACCACTGCTGTCCGCGTTACCCGGCCTTTGTGTTTGTGTCCTAGATTCTGATTTAGTGTCAACCGTGAGGCTGTTTGCCGCAAATGTAAATGACCTACTTTCCGCATCCGGGGAGGCATTCACACATGCCATGTCGCCATTGTTTTTCATGGATAACACTGTGTATTCAGGTGAGCTGTTTGTGTTGCTTATCGGGGCTTGGGTCTTTGTGTTTGGAGAGTCAAAGTGTAATATGCCTTGTGCTACCTGCCCAGCTATTCTTTGTGGTAGGTCTCCCAACAAATGAAATGTTCTATAATTCTTTATTTTTTGTGCTGCTTCCCTACGCTGCCTGTCCATTCATCCCTGATAATGTCAATTGTGAAGAGAGACACTTGCCTTTTTGCTGTGTCGCCGCGAGTCCCTTCAATGTATACTGTGTTTGCCTGTTCCGCCGTCGCCGGTTGTAGCAGTTCTAGATCTAGTTCTAGATCTAGACCCGGTAATGCATTTAAACAGATGTACGTTTGTGTGTGTGTCTCCGTGTCGCAGCTCAATAGCTGTATGCCTTGGTTGCAGCTAAACAGCTGAATTTCGTGCTTCTTGTCTGCTTCCTTGTAGTGTTTGTTGCAGCTAAAAAGCTGAGACTCTGTTGCGTGTGACTCTGAGACTCTGTTGCAGCTAAAGAGCTGAGTTCTGTCCACTGTGAAGTTCACCAAACAACTGGCTTGTGTTCCCTTAACTCTGCCTTATTAGGTGGTTTAAGTTTACACTTAAACCACCTTATAGCATAGCGCATGGCAACTTCGAATCGGCAATTTGGTACACTTCCAGTTGGAATTTTTTTGTCAAATTTGGACTCAAGACAGCTTATGACATCTCCTAGGACCCTTTTTGGTCAATTTTGGCA